>CAEFZX010028111.1:0-186443 GCA_903066825.1 Alfaro cultratus | reverse complement strand
TTGGCTTATATACTCATTTTAACATACTGAATGGTGCATGTCCATGTTAGTGAACATGGTTGTGATTTTCAAAACGCCATAGAATGCTATTTAGCTGAGCTTAGCATCAACACGACTTTTAAGCGTAGGGTAGGGACGGCGGGTGCAGACCGACTGGCGCGCTTTGGCAGGCCCTGTAAAATTTCTTCAGAAATTTTAGTTTTTCTAGTTGGAAATCTACCCCTCTTCCTCCCGTTAACACTTTGTTGTGGTTACACATTTCCTCACAGTCGTTGTTTTTAAGCCATAAACGACGTGAGTAAACTCTAAAGTTAACTCTGTGTTGGTTTTATTTTACTGTTTCTGGTTGCATTCTGGACTGGTTTTAGGATAATGGACATAATTTACCAAACGGTCCAGTTTTGTTCCCCACTGTGGAGTTGTATGAAATAAATGGACCAGATAGTTTAGAGAAAATTAAGTTCTGTTGAAAACACAATATAAATTCCCAACTTTTTATTTATTTATTTTTTTTAACTTTTATCCATTTCTCCTGTGTTTGGATTATCAAATCTTTGCTCTGTTGTTGTTTGGATTCCTTCAGGATTTTGTCCAAATCCCAGCCATGTTTGTAGTTTTTAGAGCCTTCTGTTCACATATTGGAGCGTAAAGAGAGAATAAACGTGTTTTAAAATAAATCAACATCCTGAGCGCAGCTTTACGAGTTTGTGAGACGACTTTTCATTATGAGTTTCAGCTGTGCGTGCGTGTGTGCGTGTGTGTGTCTGAGGGTCTTTTTAACTCAAACACGGAGCTTAAAAGCAGCATTTCCTGCCTCTGAGGATGAAAGCTGCATGATTATTTGTCCTGTGTGTGTGTGACTGACCCACTTGAGGCCAACAAATACCACAGGCTCCAGTGTTCGTGTGAATGCTTTCTTCATGGTGTGTGTCAGCGGCAACATGGGCACCTGTGTGTGTTTTCCTAATGCAGTGCTTGTAGATGAGTTGCCAGCCTCCTGTGTGTAAGTGTTTCGCGGTTTGTTCTCGTACGCTTTGTTTAGAATGACCCAAAAAAAAGACCCGACATTCCTCTGCTTCATGACACCAGCGACATTTTTAACCGTGCTAGCTCACCATCAACCCCAAACTAATTATAAACCCTCCAAATCGTTTAAAAAAATGTTTTTCTTTTTAATGGAAAGTCCTGATCCGCACAGCAGCAAATGAGGCAAAACTAAAGTGTTTGAAGGTAAATGTCGCTGCGTCGAACATCCTGCTCACATTTACTCCTTCAAACTCTCTCAAAAGCTCAAATAATCTTCATTTAATGAGCTTGTTGAGTTTGTGGTTTCTCTTGCTGTAAATAAGGTTTACTGAGCAATATTAGGTTGCTTTGGTTCAACTCAGCAACTTTTTTGCCCGCTACACCTGCGTCAACTTCATTAGATTTGTTTTGGGAATTCCCTTTCAAAGTGAGCCAAAGCTTTAGCTGTAAAAAGGCTAAATCATCCAGGAAGGTCGGGATTTAAACGATACAGCTTGTGTTTTGTCATAAAAATGTCGTATTTAGTGAAATAAGAACTAAAGTTAAAGTGCAAAATCAATTATAGTGAGACCAAAAAGCAAAGTCTTTCATGTTAGTTTTGTTTTCTTGATCTGAACAGATGAGCTCTGGACAGTTTGTGCGTAGCGTCTTAAATCAGCTCTGCTCAATAAACCAAGTTTAACGTGTTTTAAGTCTCATACAGACATCTGGCAAAACGTAGAAAACAACAAATCAAACTGGTTTTAGCTCTGCTGATGTTTTCTCAGCTTTACTGAATTTTGCACTAAAGGCAACAAACAAACATTTATCAGGAAATGGATGTTGGAAAGTTTATGTGAGAATTAAATGACCTAAAAAATCTTGATTAATATGTTTGAGGTTCATCATGATACACAACAATATGTTAAAATTAACCCCAGTTCATATTTGTAATTCAGAAGTCTAACCCGTTTTATTGTTTTAGATGTAACCTTGCTAACACTGTTATTTTCTTAACATGTCGAGTTTAACAGAAAGTTCAAATCATGCAGGCTGCGTTCACACCAGCCATGTTTAATCCAAATCTAGTTTTGTCTAGAAACTAGATTTGAGGCGAACGTGCCACCTGCAAACCTTTGTTTCTACTGGGTTGAAGTGAACTCTGCTACGGTTTGAATGCATATGTGAATCCAAGTGGACCAGAAACTGCTCCAAAAGCAGGAAGTGGGATGCAGCACAGGGCATTCTGGGTAAACAACAAATGAACTAGTTTCAGAAATGGCTCATGGTCTTAGAAATCCTACAACCGCTAAAATTTGATGCTACTCCATTTTCGTTTACATTTTGTGAAGAGGGAAGTTGCACTCAGTGTCTTCTTCTGAATTTTTTGTGTTGTTTCCTTCTTTGATTCTTGGTGCAGCGCCCCCACAGGCGAGGAAGGGAAAAAGGATTTTCAGTTAGTTTGAGTCATTTGAATCAATTCAGAGTGAAAGTGAACCACAGCAGCTGAAAATGTTGCTAATGTTGCAATTTTGGTTCCCAGTTGAACCGAATCTACTATCAGGTGTGTAAACACCATTAAAGTAAATAATGAGACTTTTTGTTTTTTACCTTTCTACTTCCTTTAGACAACAAACTACATATCAAATTACATTATTCTGATGCCACTGGCATTTTGACATGTAACTAGACGAGCTGGAGATGAGATTCATTTACACACCAGTTATGATGCCTGATTCTGATTTTTTGCTGATATATTTTTTTAGCAGCTTCGTACCGCCAGTCAAATGTGACTGCAGTCAGACTTCTGTCTGAACGGTTTATGACCCTAAAGCAACTCACCTGAAAACGAACGTTGACGTCACACAGCTGATCATTGTTTACAGAAGTAATAATGGACCGAGATGTTTATGGATCGATTTTAAAGATGTGAATCAGACAGTATTGTCAGAATCATGACAAGACGAAGGAAGCTAAGAAAAAAGAAAGTTATGCATCATCTGTGTTTGCTTCAGTCGTTGTTTACGTCTTTATTTATTGTGTTTGGCTTCTTCTGGTATAGATTTATGTTGCATATCTGACGTTACTTACATAAAAGTCGAATAAAATGCGACATAATTGCTTTGGTAATGTTTTCGACTTAGTGCCATATAAGGAAGCAGCATAAATTGGATTTTTTTTGTTGGGTTGAGGGGTTAAAAAGATCGGAATCAGGCTGCCGTGAAAAAAATATGATTTGGACATTTCTGAGTTTGAAATTTGCTCAGAGGATATGATCAATATGAGATTAATCTCAGAAATTTTCTAGAAAAACCCTGGAAATCTAATATTTTCAACTTTTGAAAATTTTTTGACTTAAATTTTTTTTTGTTTTTGACTTTTTTTTAAGTCAAAACATTTACATATTTTTGTAAAAAATGTTTTAGATAAATATCATAATTTTCTTGTATTTTTTTAGAAAGTTTTCTGGCAGAAATTTGCTCCTCTTTTGTTTATCTACAATAATCCTAATGAAATATTTGTAGTCAATTCAACTCTTTTATTTTATTATTGTTTACATATAAAATGCTTCTTGTTTAATTCCCATATAATTACATCAATAGTATAAAGTAGTAACAGCAATTAATAAGTATTTAATCTTATTTTAAGGTTTTTGTTTAAAAAGAAAATACTACAATAATAATAAGTGTTTTGTTCTACATTGAGACTATTGTTTATGTTCATTTTGTTTCATAATTACGTTTTTGATGGTTAAAACTCGTCACAGTATTAGTTTCAGCCAAGTTTTATTTCCTGGAAATCTGACTCACAGTTCTGGGGCTTTTAAATAATTTGCAGAAAATCTTTTGTTACGCTGGGATTAAGTCATAACCGTGATCTCATTCTTACCACATGAACGCATCAGCCATGACTGTTTCATTATCATTTCAAATCCCAAACCGTTTTTCTGTTTCATTTTGTTCCTTTGAACGCTGCAGGCATTTACTGTGACGAGATGGTTTAAAGCTTCAAGTGTCAAACATGAACAATATTTACAGGACAAACACTGCTTAATGTTTAATTTGCTCAGCCATTTACTCTGTGTCGTAACACAAAAAGAAAAAGAACGGGAAAATCATCAGTCAGCTGTAATTAATAGACAACTAATGCTGACTCCATTAAAGTGGTGGTAGGGCTGAGTCAGCGTTGTTCAGCGAGCGCACTGGACTCCCGGAAAACAGATTAACTAGACCAGGACAGCATAATGAGGGCAATAACAACCCGGTTTATTTTTAAAAAAAAATGAAGAAAAGCAGTTTAAAAAAAAAAAAAAACAAAGTTGGGTGCTGTCTGTGAAATCCAAGCAGACAGAGAGAGTCACGCTCTTTTACAGGAAAAGGAATCAGAGAGCCGGTGTGTCACAGCAGGTCTGGGTTTTACTCTGAGGTTTCTGCTGCTGACTCACAGAGGCGGCAGGACGATTTATTCATCTGGAGATACAATTACAGACTCGACCGACACGAGGACCGACGGGAATATCAGTCTGTGTCAGGATCACCTTATTATAGTTAGCTAAAAGTAACAGAAACTGAACCTGAGAAAGCTGTTTTGTTGATTAATGGGGAAAAAAAACTTAATTCTGCACCTTAAACTGTAACCTAAATATGAAAAAAACTAAAACTACTTCTGTAACTAATAAAAACTAGCAAACACCCTCATTAGTTTAAAACTAGCTTAATTAGATAAACAAAAAGTCTCAACAAAATAATAGTAAACTATAATTAAAAAAATCCATAACTAATATAAATCTGGTTAGGACGAGGTTTGGGTTTGTACTTTCAGATGAGGAGTAAAGAGTCTCTATGTATTTATCACTTACTGGCTGAAAAATAATTATTAGTTAATAATTATGAAACTGTTTTAAATATTTGAAATACTGTCAAACTAGTGACATGACCTGTTTTATCCAGTTTTTGCTCCACGCCGTTATTTTTATTTATGAGGCTCAGTGGTGAAACCTTAAACTGCAGCTGGTTACTAAACAGGTTGTTGCTAGGTAACCAAAGAATAAGAGAGTTGCTAGGTAACCAAGGAGTGAGTTAGTTAGTAGATTCCACAAACTAGCTTATCTAGCTGTGAGAGGTGGAGCGGCTACAGCCTAATTCCCCCAGAATGCTGTGCGGTTCTGGATCGGAGTTCAGTGAAATTATTGAAAATTCTGTTGGACGTGTTTTCTAGCAATATATATTGTTATTGATTTGTTGTCCAGCCATATAATTAAGCTGAGTCAAGCAACGTTATTTTTGCTAACATGAGTGGTGCTGGGCAGGATCAGAGTGTCGCTCTATTGTTCAGTAAAACTGTCAGTTTTTATTTGAAATGAAAAGAAAACAGTTGCTTTACGCACCTAGAAATCGCAAGGGTTCGTGAATACTTGAGACTCCCTCTAAAAGCTCTCATTACTGCATATTTTAATAAAGTGTAGGTAGCAACCCCTTATGAAAGCATACCCTGGCAATTTTTGAAAAATGTCATTAAAGTGGGCGGAGCCAAAAGACACTGCTGGGCGTGGCCCAGTGTGGGGTTTAAAACGGGACAAGAGAAGAAATTGCTGGCAACTTAACGACTTTGCCGCTATATTTAGTGACTTTTCAGACCCTCTAGCAACTTTCTTTTTCCACTCTAGTGACATATTTTCTCTTATTTGGAGACTTTTGGCAATATCGGCTTTGGCATAGATATTAACCATGTTATATACGGTTGTATCCAACAGTAAAATATAACTGCAGTAGCCACCTTTCAACCCAGAGAGGGCAGCACTGAGACGGTTTCAAGCTAAATAATGCAGAAATGATCATAACACAAGAATGCATCATCAAAGATGAAGAAAATTTAAATTCTAATGAATATTTAACACTTGACCTGGAAGATATTTTAAATATCCAAAATAAAGAAAACAAAATAAAAAAAAATAAAATAAAAAAGATACTTAAGTCTCTGTAAAATATTGTCCTTCACATAAAGGGCGGGTTGAGATCAGACTGAGGACTTTTATCATCTGGTTTTTGGTAGTAAGACGGAGAGAAGAGAGAAAAATGATAAATCAAACGCATGGAAATCGAGTTTGTTTTAATTTATCATGCAATTACTTTATCTATTGTTTATTGTGACAAAAAAAGTGACATAATTATAATTATAGTAACCATTAAGAAACAATGTAGACAGTTCATCTGGAAAAATAGTTGATTTTGGGTTTAGTTCCTCTTTTTAAACACCAGGTATATTTTAACATGTTGTATAACTGATTTATCTTTAGCTCTCTGTGATTTTTCTCCTAAATTTCAAAGCTTACATAAAAACTGTCATATCTCCACAGACTCTACTAAAGCTTTGATTTGTTGTTAAAATCCAGCAGCATCCAGGTTCGCACTCGACTCCAGCTCTGTTAAATACCTGTTTCTGTCTCAGATGTAATTACACTGTCTGATAAAATGATTATACTGGGATATTTCCAACTGTGGCCGGCTCGCTATTGGAGCATGTTCATTTCCTCTCGCCAAAGTGCTCCGGCTCACCTTCAGCCCTTTAATGCAGAATGACACGTCTGCTGGTTGGGAGACCTGCTTGCATCCCCTGACGGCTCAAACGGTGTCATTTTGCATTAAATAGATTGTGTTTTGGAGCATAATGTGCCTGGGTGGCTGCAAAAAAACCCGAAGCGTTGCATTGCTGAGCTGATGCTCCGGCTGCAACGAGAGCCTGCAGAGGACGTTGATATTTACAGATTCCTTCTCTGATTAGCACAGAAACATCAGGCATTTCAGAATCCAGATTGGTAATAAATAAAAAACAAACACGTCTTTATTAGGTATGTATGTATTTATTCATTTGAAGAAGGTTTCTTGCACATATTTTTGTGCATCTTATTCTCAAAGTAGTAGAAAAACATCACTAAACTACTAAAAACCCCACAAAATCATGGATTTTTCTCGACTTTTGTTTGGGATTTAATCCTAAGTCTGTTTTGTAGCCATTGTAAGATAATAAGAACTGGACGTTTTTTATATTTGAGTTTAATTTTATTCTTCGTATCATTAAACTGTACACTATGCACATAAATTATTAAGAATATTACAATTTTATTCAAATTTATTTTCATACAACTTAAGTCTCAAAATGTTACAGCTTTATTCTCGTGCTATTACAACATTTTTTACATTAGAATTTTTTTTCTGGAAAATATTCTGAAAATATTACTTTATTCTCGTACAACTTAATTCTGAAAATGTTACAACTTTATTTTCATATTTAGAATTCTTTTTTTATTGTTCGACTTTTATTCTCAAAATATTGAAACTTTATTTTTGTTTTATTTTGACTCTATCCAGGTAATATTATGACTTTGTCATACTATTTCAACTTTACTGTTGCACAACTTTATTGTTGTAATCAAACTTGTCCTGGGCCTAATACTCTGTTTTAAATATACAAATAACACTTAGAAAATTCTCTATTTTATGCAGTAATGAATATTCCTCTGTACTTTTGGGACTAACAGCATTCCACTTTAAATGCTGATTAGAGAAAAATCAGTTTTCTTTAAGCAAAGCTACCAGATAAATGACGTTTTATTGGTTTGTGTTTAATTTGTGGCTACAGCTGGCTGCAATGTTTCGCTCTGAAACATTAGCTTGACTCCAGCGTTACTGTAATAATGAAGCAGCGCTCTCTGGTTTCCATTGACGAACTGATAACAGAGTTAACTGCCTTATAAAGTGCTGCAGTTTGTGTGTAATCAGATGCTATTGACAGCCCCGTAAATTAGGACACAGTTACAGCTGCAGACGTCCTCTGACGGAGTCCCACAGTCTGATCGGATCTGGAAAAATCACACCGTAAGCGCCGCAGAGCGCCGTCTTTCTCCGCTCAACGTTAAGCGTCTGAAAAACACGTTCAGGTTTCTGTCTCTGGAGAAAGCTGATCAATGTGAGCAGGTTGGTAATTGCTTCACCAGCTGCTGTTTTTGAGGCTTTTTTTTCCGTTTTTAAAAGCTGGATTTTCCCTCCAGCTGCACATAACCAGCAACAAAACAAAGCTGAATATTTAACCTAGGAGGGATGGAGGGAGGCCAAAAAAAGCAAATGATAAAGCAGTTTTATTGTTCCGGTAGTTAGCAGGGTGATATATTGCCTCCTCACTGGACATTTCTCCTCAAACCTTGCTCTAATTAACCAGATTACTCTTCTCTGCTGGGAAAGTGTTATTGTTTGTGTCATCTCTGGGCCACCGTAGCTGGAGGAAATATTGCGGTGCTTGTTACTGTCAGGAACAGTCGACTCATTTAGAAAACACACAGAGCTACCAGTGACACTTGATAACCTTTTAATAAAGAGCTTCATGTCAGATTATATTTATATAGATGAACTCTGGTGGTGGTGGTGGAGATATGCTGGTTTGTATTGGGAAAGACAAAAAAAGTAAAAAAAAAAAAAAAAGCAACGTAGCACCAATGAGCAACGATAAATTGTCCCAGACGTTATTGCGATTAATGATAATATTGATGTCTTGAGACAATTTTCAAGTAATACAATGGTAAGGGAATAAATGACATGAGAATAGAGCTGTTGCAATAAGCAATAAATAAATTAATCGTATAATAAATTAAAATTAGCTCAATAATTTCCATTTGCTCTCTTTTTACAAAAAACTGGATGGTAAAAGTCTGCAGTCTGGTTTTTGGGTCTCAACTAAACCTTTTTCTGAAGGATAATTTTGTTTATAAAGACATTATAATTATAATAATAATTCAAGAATGTGTTCTTGCATTATTATACCTTTGTATTGCTTGAAAATGGTCTCAAAACAACAATATTATCATTTATC
Organism: Alfaro cultratus; assembly: GCA_903066825.1. Classification (NCBI taxonomy): domain Eukaryota; kingdom Metazoa; phylum Chordata; class Actinopteri; order Cyprinodontiformes; family Poeciliidae; genus Alfaro; species Alfaro cultratus. The sequence goes on along the minus strand of CAEFZX010028111.1, from coordinate 177,575 downwards.
GCGATAACTTCTGAGACAGTTCATCGTCACGCAAAATTTATCATGACGTGTTCTCAAAGAGTAATAAACTTTAAATTATAATAAACATTTAACACTTCAGCTGGAAGACATTTAAAATGTCCAACAGAAGCAAAAAATAAAATTAATCATGAAGTTTTTGTAAGCAAAACTTCAAAAAACAAAGATGGTTGAGACCAAAACACCAAACTGAAAACTTTTGTCATCCAGATTTTGGTAGAAATAGAAAAAGAAAAACAATAAATAATGCAAATGGTAATTATTGAGATTGATAATTGTGACAAGCTTACCTCTGTTTTAATGCACATCCATCATAAAATGCTTCAAATTGTCACTTCTAAACCTATTTAGTCACAAAAAACATCTTCTACGTCTAAAAATGATAATAGACGATACTTGCTGTAGACGACAAATTGTCCCAGAAATGATAAACGATAATATTGTTCGTTTTCACACAATATAATAATATTGCAACAGGCTTGTGTGTTTTAAAGGAATCCAGACCGTCAAACCTTTCCAATTTTAGTGCAATATTTTAATTTCCAGTTGGTTTTTGTGAATAATTTGAGTTTTATTACAAAAAAAGCCACTTCATAACCAATTTAGTCACTAAGGGTAACTTTAAAAATCCTGTTTTATGTCTAAAAAGTGTTTATTGGTCTAAATTGTTGCTACATTGGATTTTTATTCATCCCAACTACAAATTTTGTTGGGTAATAATCTAATGAATTGTCCCAGAGGTTATTACGATAAACGATAATATTGTTTCGACACCATTTTCACATAAATTATTGTGTGAAAATGATGTGAAACCAATAAACTTTCATTTTTACTGGAACTGGAAGACATTTTAAATATCTAAAATAAAACAGAAATCCATAAATAAATGGATTACGATATATCTCTAGACAAAGTCAGAATGTAAATTATGGCATTTTGTTGGGAATTTAAAGGATAAAGGATCCAGGTTGCGTTAATGAACTCTGAATTTGTTTGGATGACCTTTAACCTCCCCCTTTCCTGTTTGATTACAGCGAATAAAGGCAACTAGAGCCAGAAAACAAATTAAAAGCATCAAGTTGTTATATCTTTGTGAAGACAGAGTTCAGACATATTTCTAAAATCTGATATATTTCAGGTAAGTATGGAAAAAATAGAGAATAATTGTTTTTGGCTTGACTTTCAGCTGACAGGATAAGGGAAAGATTTCCCTCATATGTTCCTGATGGCTGATTTTCTATAAATGATGCCAAATGTTTCAGTTTGTCACAGATCAACCATCTGTTTCGTGTGATTATCAGCGGAAAATATGATTCTTTTTTTTAATTTAAATCTGGTCAGAGTTGCTGTGAAAGTCCTGCAGCTAAAGTCACTTTGTCACCATGAAGGAGTTTAATGTTTCAGACTCCAGATTAGTTATAAAGTGTAAAAAAAGGGAATTAAAGTGGTTTAACTGGGTGTGCTAAAGCGAAGCTGCAGCCTGAGAACGACGACAGTCAGTTGTTAATAAAGTTGATGTGTTAGTTCATCATTGTAAAAACTTTACAACTCTTTCAGTGCTTATCATTTTTATAATAACCAGCTCCATGTGTGTTATTTATTACAGTTCTGTTATCAGCTCCATAATGGCTCTCTGTTTTTCTCCGTGTGTGTGACCGTGCCGACCCACCGCGAGGGCGTAATAGAATAAGCACTAATCTGTGTGTGTGTGTGTGTGTCTGCAATAATACTATATTCTGGAAGATTCACTGTGTGTGTTTATAGAAGAACTGAGCTCTATGTGTGTGTGTCCACCCTGACCAGTGTAAACTAATATTGATTCAGCTGTTGGTGTTATGTACTAGTCATAAAACTGGACTTATTGTAGGATCTAGGCTTACCTTCTGACTCTGCGACTGTTTTCTCATGTGTTTGCAGTTGGAGTGTGTCTGCGTGTGAGCGTGGGCGGATTTTAAAACCCGCTTTACGCGTCACACCGGGGCTTTTCTTGTTCATTTCAAACCTTTCATGCTTGAAAATCAAGAAGAAAGATGGTTGATTTTTCTCGTTCTGTTGCCAAAGACCGACTGGGCTCGCTACTGCCCCCATGTGGCCGAGGTTTTCTGAAGAAACGGATGTACATTTCTTTATCTTAATTTAGCATAAGCTAAACTTTTAACCTGACTTTTAGAGAGTTAAAGATAACAAAACCTCTATCATTACCTCTGGTACAAACAAAAGAGCATTTTCAATTATTTTAAAAGTTGTTATGTTTACATAGATCCACGTTTTTGTTTGTTAATTTCAATAGCAAGAAACTATGATGCCGTAGTTTGGTCAATGTAGATAAAAAAACAAGGAGGCGTAAATTTCTGCCAAAAAACTAGAAAAAACTGTTTCTAGAAAAAAAATTGGAAAATTTGCTAGAAAAAACTCAAAGATTTTTAGCTTGTTTTCAGAAGTTTTGTAGGAAAAAAAGTAGAAATTTGAAAAGTTGGAACATCTGCAAAAAAAACAAAACAAAACTATTGACATTTTGAGATTAATTTCAGAAATCTTCTAGAAAAAAATAGTAAATTTCTGAGTTTGAAAAATTTTAAATTTGCTAGAAACCCTGCCTGAAATTGTCAGATTTATCTAAAAAAAATTTCAAGAAAGAAATTTGGAAATTTCCGAGTTTGAAAAGTCAAAAATCCCCCCAAAACCCCAAAACAAATAAACAGAAATTTAGAGATTAATCTCTGAGATCCTTTAGAAAAAAACCTAGAAATGTCTCTGAGTTTCAAGAGTCAAACATTTTTGGTTTTTGAAACTCCAAAATATCCATGTTTTTTTCTAGAAAATTTCTCAGATTTATTTATTTATTTTTGGCAGAAATTTATTTAGATTTTGATTTAAGTGAATGAAATGTTTTATTCTGAATTTACACAATTTCCAGGTAGGTTCAAGAGCTGAGTGACAATAAAAATTGAATTCAACTCAATTTTTAAAATAAATTTATCAGTAAATCCAAACTGAATGAAGCATGTGAAAACTTTATCATGTGTCGCAGACAAGCTGATTAAAAGCAGAAATTGGGTAAAAAATGAGTAAAAACAGCATCTGAGATGGAAGCATTACGTCCGACGAAATCAGAAACCGTGACCATTCCTGACATAACGAGAGCCAGGAACCATGACATCACGCTGCATCGCCTTCTCATCCGACCAGGACGGGAGGTCCAACTGTGACCAATCAGGTTCCAGCCGGGCCGAACCTCCATCTTCACCTCACGTGACGCAGAAGCAGGACAAACGTTTTTTATCTCTGGACTCGGAAACGTCTCTGAAGCTGTTAAACGCCTCTGCTGTTGGCGGGACGGAAAGGGAAATTGAGACTGTTTGTCTTTTGGTGTCCTTGTGTTGCTGTTTGTGCTCCACAGTGTGTGTGTGTGTGTGTGTGTGTGTGTGTGTGTGTGTGTGTGTGTGCGTGTGTGTGTGTGATGGATGGGGACGGTGAGTAATACTGCATGTGTCATTCTGTGTCCCCAGAGTTTTCTTCATCTCTTCTTCCTCTCCTCTCTCTGTCCCATCTTTCTTTCCTGTCCCATCTCCCTCTCCTTCTTTATTTCTTCATCTCTCTTCTTCTTCTTTTTCCCCTGGTCACATTCCTGTCCGGCGCTCAGAGTGTCATCCTAGTTTTCTGCTGACTCGATGCTTTTCTGATTCTCACACACACACACACGCACACACACACACACTCACACACACACACACACACACACACACACTCCAGCTGTTGGGACGGTGGGTGTTTATTGGATTGTCTGTGTCCTCTATTTAAATAAGGAGAATAAAAGCAGGAAGCAAAGTGATGAAGGAAAGAATGAAAGGAGGACAAGAGAGACGAGGAAGACTGCAAATTATACAGTAGAAGAAGAAGAAGTGTTGATTAATGAGTAAAAGGTTAGTCTTATATCTAATACATAGATTCATTACATGCAATTAATGATTATTTTAGTTGTTTATTATCAACAAATCAGACGATTAATCAACAGTTTATACAATCAATCAACTATTCTGATTATTAATTGACTATTACAGTTAATCTATTTTTCTGATGGTTAAACGGCTATTCTAGCAAATAATCAATTAATCACATTTTGCAGATTTTTAATTCAAACTTTTTATACATCATTAGGAATATATGGAGATCTACGTCTTAAATTTTGTTTAAAATGTTCTTAAAACGATCTAAGTGTCTTAAATTTGAGTTGGTGAAACTTGGAAAAACCTTGAAGTAAAACTGGACCAACATGATTGATTGACTATTCACACGATCGATCAATCAATCAACGATCAACGAGAGCAAAATGAGCTTAGTAGGAGATTTTTCTCAAAGAATTTGAACTAGTTGAAGCTAAAAAAAAACACTTGAAAAGTTTTAGGTATAATATATTTGAAGACAAAGTTTTGTTTTAATCTTACATGCAAAATGTAAATATTTTTTCTATAATTTTTACTTATTTACTTTGAATCTGTATACTTTAGTTAACGATTATTAAATTAGTTGATGATTATTTCAATAATCGATTCATCGTTTCAACCCTACACTCAATTGATGCAAATGTTTATTTTTGTTAAATATTATGGGGAAAAAACAGAAATTCAGTTTCTTATATTAATAAAATATTAAATAGGACCAATGAAAATGTATTTTTATTAAAAGAGTAAGTTATGATTTGTTATGGCCTGGATCATAGGGGGGACGGCAGGAAGAGTTAGAAACGTCACGGCTGAAAAAGTTGAGAGAGCTGGAAGCAGTAAAGGAAAGTTGAGTGGAAGGAAAAACAAAGTCTTCGGTCAACGTAGCCGTTTGGTTTCAAAGCCTTTCATTCTTCCTCCTGTTGATAATCTTTATGGAGATGCTGATTTATTTTCCACCAGGACTTACCAGCAGATTCAACTGACCTTTGACCTCGTAGAGAATAAATGGAGTATTTTCAAGAATCGCTATTAAATAATTAAAACAATAGGCAACCTTTTCCATTCAGAAAGCCACTTTTGGCCACAATGCTAAAAAATAAAATGATACAATTATGAAAGCTAACAAAATTAAGCTAATATTTTGTTTTAGAACAAAATGAATCTTCTGCTAGAAAAGAAAAACAATTTTGTAGAATGAGGTGATTAATATTAATATGAATAAGAGAGACAAGTTAGCTGCATTTAAAAGCCTTTTCTAGATGTTATATGCAGATTTTGTGCAAGAATTAACAGAAACAAAACTCATAAAACATCCATTTCTTATCGCGTCTGTAATCAAAAGAGAAGAACCACAAGCTGCAGTAAATCAGAAAGTTTGGAATAAAGTGCATCAATTTTATTTAGTTATTTATCTTTAAAGAAACTTTCTTTTTAAACTGGCAAAATGTAGCTGATAATAACTGGAAAGAGATTTTTACTCTTTTTTTTAAACATATCGGTACCGGCCAATAAGTAAAACTGGGTCAATATTAACAACTGAAATTTAATTCAACGTTAATGTTTGTGTTTCAGGAAGTGAAGTATTTGTTACATTATTTATCTATAATATCCATATATATTGATTATCAGGCATGATATTGACCCAAATTTTCATATTGCTGCATTCTTAGTGTTACTTTACACTCGCAAAAGTGAGTAAATACTTTATTTTCTTCTATAATAGCAGTTAAATAACAATTAAGCCACTATTTTCATTCTGATTGAACATATTTTAAGTGATTTATCTCAAGTTTAGACGTATTTATCTTTCACAGATGAAGAAGTGTTGAAACATTTTCAAAAATAAGTTAATCTGGCTTCCTTTGAGGCACTTAACATTTTATTATTTATTTTGTATTTAAATGTGAAGAACCGTTTGACCCACAGAGTCCTTCGATGTCTAGTGTGGAGAATATTCATAACGGAGGTCGAAATTTATATCTGCGGCTGTAAAAAGGATTTATCAATTCTGAGGGTTTTACAGTCTGACAAGCAGCAGGAGCGACGACTCGATCTGCATTCAGACAAAACAAAAACCATGCTGTAAACGTTGCGCTCAAGGGTTTTAATTCCCAGCAGAAAGCGTTGAAAAGACGGTTTTTCTGGAAAAAGAAAAAGCTTTGATTTTATTTTCTTCACATTATTCACAATCACATCTACGGCTCCCTGGAGTGGCGACAAACTGCCGCCCAATATTAAGATTCATTTCTTGGCTCACAGGAATATGACGGACGATTTATCACTGCCGTTTAACCCCACAGTCCTGCAGACGTTCAAATGAGCATAAAGAAGTTATTATTGGCTTCAGGACGCGCGGCTAGCGCTTCAGCAGCCAAATAACACGAAACCCGACGATTATTCAGCAGCAGGTTACAGAACAAGACCAAAGAAGAGTTAAACAGGAGAATGTTTGCGTGTTTGGTAAGTGTTTTTGTCCCGGAGACGCCTGAACGTCATCTGAACTCATCTGGGTAGCGGGGCTGTTGGGAAGTCGGTTACCACGGTAACGGGCGCGCAGAGAGCAGGAAAAATAAGAAATAAGAGCGCTAAAACTTTTTCTTATTGTTATTTTCTATTTCTCATTTCTGAAAGTTCAATAGACAACACAAACTGGACTAATCAGCAAATTTAATTTATTTTATTTTATTTAGTCGCATTTTAGTTTCGCTTAGTGTTGACTTTATATAAAAATAACAGTTATATGCAAACAAAATAAGTTTAAAACAAGAGCAAATGTAGAAAAGTATGAACTTATTTTTACACTCAACCCTATTACATCTGTAGCATCGTCTAATAAATTATATTCATGTTAACAGTTTTAGTGTTTTCTAGTACGGTGCATCCATAGTTTCATGCCCGTTTAAGGAGGCATCATTTTCAACTTGTTAAAAATTATTTCTAAATTTTAGTTGAATTTTTTTTCTTTGTGAATTTGTGTCTTTAATAAAAGTGATGATGATGGTTGAATAGTATTAAATATTAGCAAACTATGTCTCAGAAAGCAGCAATTATGTAAAATTAAATAAATTGTCAAATACAAAAGAAGAAATTAGTTTAGTCCTGTGTTGTATGTTGGTAGAACTGGCAGGAACCAAACTGTTATCGCGATAAACGATAATATTGTTGTCAAGCAATATAATCGTAATGTGACAATAATGCGAAAAACAGATTCTCAAAGATCAATAAACGATAAATTGTATAAAGATTTAATGCTGAAACTAGAAGACACTTTAAATATCCAAAATAAATAAACAAAACAACAGAAACAACAAATAAAATGAATTTAAAGTGCCTGTAAACATAAATGTCCTTAAAAAAAGGATTAGTTGAGACCAAAACAATAACTGAAAACTTTTAGTTTTTGGTCGAAAAAGAGAAAAACAATCATGAAAATGGAAATTACTGAGCGTGTTTTAATTTTATCATGCAATTAATTAATATATTTATTGCTGTGTTTCCAAAATAAATAAAACTTATATTTCAGTTTTCCTTGTCCTGGAATGTAGAATACAATTACTAAAAACATAAATAAAAGCAATAAATTATACATCAAACTGTCTTCTTTAGTTCACCTGTTTTGTTTTTCATCTCCAAAGTTTGGTGCCGGAAAAGTTAGAATTTTCCTGGTGATTTTAAATGTTACTGTGGGAAAAGGGAAAGTGCAGGTGCGTTGTTGGTCGGTGTTCCTTTAAGCGAGGCGAGCAGGTTAAAGATGGACTGCAGAGACAGCAGAGCGAAAGACAGGAGGAAAATGAAGAGAGGCCGAGATAAAAGATGGCCGAGGCAGGAAGAGAGAGCAGATGCTCCCAAAGAACAATGGAGGAATAGAGGGATATAAATGATGGCCGCCGAAAGAGGGAGGAAAATGAAGGGAGAGGGACAGATGAAAGATGACAGGCCTGGGAAGACAGCGAAAGAGAGAGAGAGATAAAAGATGAGAGGTGGAGGAAAGAGCAGCGGAAGAGAGAGGGAGCGAAGGAGGGGTGTGAAAAAGAGAGAGAGATGACAAGACGATGAAGAGGAGGAGGAGGAGAGGTGAGCGTCCTTGCACTGTCAGAGGCGATCGATGGCACATCATTTACATTACACTGACTTAACTGCAGAGAGGGATGGAGGGATGGAGGCAGGAGAAAGAGATTGATAGAGGAGGAGGAGGAAGGAGAGGACAGATAAAAGAAGTTGGGAGTGAGGGATGGATTGGGTGAGGCGGAGGAGGAGAAAATTAACTCCAGTTGAGGAAAGATGGTGGGAAACGAAGAATCTGTTGATCTGATGGTTTGGTCTCGCTCTCCGTTCACCTCTCCTCTCATTACCGTCATCCGTTCTCTCCGTTTCTTTGAGACGCTTCCCCTCTTCGGGATTTATTTTTAAACTTTGGGTCCGGTTGATGTCAGTTTTAGCTGCGTTTCCATTACACTTGTGCAGAAAAATTTGTTGATCCAAAACAAAAGGAAGCCATTTCGCAATTACTGTATTTCCATTAAATGCAAATATTCAGTTAAAATCACACGCTTTCGTTTCCTCCTCCTACTTCCTGTCGTCCTGTTTGTTGCTTCCACCAGTAGTTGATCATGTGACTCGTGTGATGTGAAAACGGTGTTTTGATTGCAGAAAAACCACCTCATCCAAGCGTAAAAATGTTTTTATTGACAAACATCAGTTTTGTCAAAATTGTGCGTTTCCATTGAACAAATTTATTTTTGTAATTTCGATTTAGACAATTTTATGCTTTATAGAAACGCAGCTAGAGACGCTGTTCATGCTCATGTTAGCTTTGCTCTGTAACAGCAGCTGCGTTCACGTTACAAATGTGCGTAAAACAAAGTTGATTTTCCGCTAATCTAAAAAAAACTGTATTTCACAAAAAGCTAAATTAAAATCACACAATAAGTTCTTGAAAATGATCATCCTCCTACAACTTCCTGTCGTCGTCTTCATAATTTCCAGCAGTAGCAACATCCGATTATCGGTCACATGACTCGTGGTGCGAATAAATGTGTAAACATTTGCGTAGTTTTGGGTTAATTGCTACTCTGAATGCTTTTTTTTCCAGTAAATGGTGATTTTGAGTCTGAATATCGCAGTTCATGGTTAATTGATTGCTAACTTAGTTGATCAATTAATCAAAATTAATTGTTTCAACCCTGTAAAATAAAAAACTAAATATTCTTTTTGTCAACATAATGGCATAAAATTTTAATAATTTTGTGTTTATGGACCAAATATTTTTGTTTATTTAGGATTTACGTTTAGTTGCATCAATCAATCAATCAATCAATCAATCAATCAATCAATCAATCAATCAATCAATCAATCAAGTTTATTTGCATTGTACGTTTCACCAGCAATGCAGCTCAAAGTGCATTTCAACAATTGAATCGTTCCATTTAGTCATTAATCATCAAAGTGTTGTTAGTGTTTCATGTATTATGGTTGAAAAGCAACTCTGAACAGGTGGATTTAAATTAACTCAGGGTTTCGGCTGTTTTGCAGTTTTCTGGAAGTTTATTCCAGATTTGTGGTTCATTGAAGCTGAATCCATCAACGCTAATCTTTCAGTCGTCCATGCATCACTTAATTACATCGCTTTTAAAAATTAAATGAAAGCCAAGCAGCAAAGAAGTTGACAATTATTTCGATTAATCACGATTAATCGTTTCAACCAGAGGTGAATTGTGTCGTTCAAAATGACATGATGGCCCGAAAAAAAATCCGTTTTGCTTAAAAATTCATATTTTCATCCTGGCAAAAGGAAAACATTTGACTTTATCCTGTCAACTCAATCCCTTTATCTCCCCTTTAATCCTCCCTAATTCCCTCAGTTCCTCGCTGCCTCGCTCGTACCATATGTGACATTCCTTCTCAATGTGGCGCATTGAAAACTTCCTGTTGTTATAGTTTGTTATGGAGAACTTCAAAGAGCCGAGAGGGAGGCAGGGAGGAGACGGACGGAGAGAAAACATGCCGTCTGTTATAGTTTTACCTCTTAAATGCTAACATGTGAGAGCACCGTGGACGCTTGTATGAATTATCCTCGTTTCTCCGTGTGTGTGCATGCGTGTGTGTGTGTGTGTGTGTGTTTGCCCACATGCCAAGGAAGTAAGGTAATGACGCTTAAAGCCATAACACACTCGCGCACGCTCACACAGACATGCAGACACGCGTTAGCCCATCGACCTGTATAACTTGTCTCGTCAGCGATTGTGTGTCGCGCGCGCGTGAGCAGCTTTTAATATTTAATGGCTGCTGGTTAAAAATGCAGGAGTGTTTTTGTCTCTTGTCCCCTTGCACACCTGTTCCTCTGCAGAGAGAAGGAGGGAGGTGGGGACTGATGGAGAGGCGTTTTATACAAACGTCTTCAAGTTTTCCATGAATTTTAAGGTGTGATGTCTTTTAAAGGAGGATCAATAGACAGAAAAATCATAATAAAATCTTAAAAAAAGTTTTCTATTCCCACCTATTATTGGGAATGAATGATATTTGAGTTTAGTTTTATTTTCTGTATTCAGTTTGGGGTTTTTAAAGGCTAAATTTTAAATAATTTAATCATTTTTTTCCCCGTTGGTTGTTTTTTTCCAACGAGTTTTTAGTAGGTCAATCAAAATGTTTTCCTCTTTCCACTAGAGATGCAAATCGTTCAGTGTTTTCAATTTGGTAAACAAATTATTTTAAAATTAAAAACCAATTTTTTTATATCGTCTATATATTTGGCTAATAAGAGAAAAAACTGTGTAAACAAAAATTTAACATTTATTTAAAACAATTCTGCAAGGTTGTTACCTTGTCAAATTGCATCAGTTTGTATTTAAACAAAAATAGGTTTGCGTATAAAGTTCTGCAACTTAAATTACTATTATTACCTTAACTTGTCTACCTGGCTTTTTATTAACTAAATGAAAAAAATACCAAAGAATTATTCAAAGTGTAATTTTACAAAAAAAATAAGCAGATGAAGAAGCAAAGCATGAAATTTGTAAACATCTCCAAGTCTACACCTCTCTGTTATTAATTTTTTTTTTATTTTTAACTCCATCCTAGTTTTCCACCTCTGCTTACGCAACATCAAAATGACACTTTGCACAGCCTGGTTGGTTTGCTCCAAACTAGAACATGGAAACACATCCAATCGGCATTTTCTTTGATTTCTCCGTTTTTGTAACATTCTAAAAATTAACTCAAAGTTCAAACGCAGCTACAGAAGTTTGGTAATTATTGTACCATCAATTATGTTTAAGATATTTGATATAGTGACCTTTCCCATCCACTGGTGGATCTCTGGTAAGGTCTGTGCCTTACCAGAGGCACAAAACGTGGGAAGATTTAAAACTTCAAACTGCCATCTTGGTAGGACTTTCTTCATGGTTCCAGATTTTTACTGGTTCAGATTTGGTTCTTTAATGGGGGAAACTGAATATTCACTTCCAAACTTCTTTAATCCGCTTTGCATCACATTTTAACAAAACCTGCGTTAACGTATAGAAAGATGCATAGATTGATAGATAATTATTACTCTGAGGGACTAAGTTACTGTTGATGATTTGATTGAGAAATGATAGAAATGTGACAGAATGTTGCTTCAAATTAATAATAAATGGATAAAAAATAAGAAAATTTAGAAATACAAATAAAAAACAAAATTAATTGGAATGGATTGAAAAAAGGAGATAAAATGTAGTCAAAAGTGAGAAACTAAGAAGATGAATAGATAATAGAGGGAAAGAAGAGGAAGAAGAAGTGAGGGATGAAAAGAAGAGGAAAGGTGTCACCAACTAATCGATACCGTTTCTCTGTTTCCCTCCATTCTGTGTTTTAAGGTGATTTTTTTTTCTCCTCCTCCTTTATTATTCCCGCTCTACTTCCCTTATCAATCAATACTTATTATTGCTTACCTCACCCTTCCTCTGTCTCTCTGTCCGTCTTTATTTTCCATCTCCATGTTGAAAAGAGGAACAGAAAGAGAGAGAGAGGAGGAAACACAGACACAATGAAGTCATTCATCTGTCCAATCAAAGAGGCGGAAGCTCAGAGGAAAGTAAACATCCATCTCTCTCTCCCTCTTTCTCATGAGTCCGTGAGCGTCCATGATTATGATGCCTCTCCGTGTGATTGTGTGTGTGGACTGACATATATCCCATTTCTCTGGTGTCTCTTTAAAAAGAATAGATTGTTCTTCTGCGGCAAACAAAGAGTAAAGACACACAGGGAGGGAGGATGCAAGTCGCTGACACGATTTATGACGGCTGAGAGATGTGGGCAGACAGAAAGCAGAGAGGTGGGGGAAGTGGAGGAGATGGATGGAAAAAAAAGAGATGTAGTAATGTCCAGCGAAACCAGCAGCACTTCTGGCACAAAGACGGGATAAATACTGGAAAATGACTTTAACTTAACTAGGATTTATTTATGCAGCTAACAAAGATCAGGAGTGTCAAACTCAGTGTCATTTTGGGCCAAATCAAAAATCTGAATGCTCTTAAAGGGCCGGTTGGGCCAGAATGTGTTAATAAAACCCACTAAAATATCAACAAATAGACGTCCCTCCAGGATTTTGATTGTTTTCTCTTTTTTGTTAAATCAAACTCAGATTTTGTGGTGTAATTTAGAAATATTTGTAAGGAATTTTCATTATATTTGCACTAATGCATTATTTTTGACTTTGTATTAATCGCCATATTGGTCACGGACTGCAAGTGCAGCTGAGGCAGCAGTCACTTAAACCCAATTCTTTGGCCTATTTTCAGAAAAATTTTCAATAAAATCAGAAAAAATGTGGGAATTTTGTTGATTTTGTGTGAATTTTGCAGATTTATGAAAACTGGAGGGACTTATTGATGTAATGTGGAGTCCAGAGGGCCACATAGAAAGCTGCAGAAATGGAGCTAATAAAAACTGCATAACTTGATGCAAAGTGACAAATTGGAAGCGAAATAAAATTTATATTACATTTATGACATATTAGGTGTTTCCACCTACAAGGCTACGCAAAGATTGTAACGCTACTTCAACTAGCATAAAGTACATATCTAAAAAAATGAAGGTTTAAACTTAGTCTGAGTTTCATGCCTCTGGTAAGGCACAGATGGGAAATCTCGTTATGTCGAAACTTATTCTGGAAATGTTTTTCCATCTTCCTTTTGGAAAATCCAAAACCATCCCAAGCTGGAATAATCTCTTGAATTTTATGTCACTTTCTTTTCAGACTTAAAACAATAAAATAATCTGTATTGATAATCTTAATAATCAGGGTTTTGTATGAATGATGCTGGTGGCAGAAAATAATTGCGAACTCCAGAAACTGAGTTTATGGAGCTGCATTTGGCTGTTTGTTTTATCTACAGACATCCTGACTCTTGCAGCTTAATGCAGACATGAGGTTGAAATCAATCTCTGTGTTTGAATGGTCCACTAATTCACTGCTGCTCTCTGCACTGACCAGCGTCTCTCCGACAAGTTAAAGGATTTGATTTGGAAACTCTGCATCGATGTTTTGTTTAAAACCCTGGTTAAGTCGAAACAGGAAGCGATTTGGTTTGTTGTGATTTTTTTGTAACGTTTAAAGTTGTGAAGGTTTTACAACAAAGAAGCTTCCTGGGTTTTGATACAATAGCAAACAGGAAGTCATGTTAGTGGCTGGCGGAGAGGTAACTTTAATTTTGTAAGCAAAAAGTAGATTTTTTGTGTTTATTTACAGCCCATTCTGTGTCTTTTTGCTTTAACCTGTCGGACAGATGACATCATGTAAACAAAAACTGAAGCTTTGCACCTAATATTGAAAACTTCTTCTAAATTATGACGATTTAAGGGTTTGATGAGTTGAGGTGATCTTTTGAAAATGCAGTTTATACGCATTTAAATTGTGGCTTTTGGTTAGTTTTAACTCATTTCAGATGCTCTGTCAAATACTGAATATTTCACGGATTTGTCCTTCAGCCTCTTCACAAGACAATAAGTCCAGTACAGAACAAAACGCCAAATTATTTGGGCAAATAATTAAAAAATTAACAAATTTTTCAGTGGAACATGATTCCAAATTATTTGCATTACATCTGCCTATTCACAATTTTTCATCTGTAACATAAATTAAAATTATTCGCTGAAAACCTACCAGTTAAATCTCAATTATCTGTGGAAACAAATGTTTGGTAGAGCAAATCTGAAATATTCCAAAGTAAATTCAGCTTTGGAAACTGAATTAGCTTTGCACAATGCTGCTCGACATTTTCCATTTTCAAAGCAGCCAATCCAGGAACAGCATTTGTTTTCCTTGCCACTGATTGGCTGCAACCAAATAGTGAAGATGAAGGAAGACTGTTAGCTTCTGTAGCTAACGCTGTTAGCTTCTGCGTTAGCACTAATATGGTTTTGTCTGTCTGTATCAATGCATATTAAGGTATATTTTTTGTATAATTTGAATTATTCAAATAGGCTGTACTTGGTAAAAATTTGACAAAACAAAAAGTACAAATATTTTTCGTGAAACTCTTTAGAAATTAAAGCTAACTGATTTAATAAAAACAACAAATGTCGTTTATCTGACATGGAAAAGTTTTCAGGTTATGAAAGGAAAAAGTTGTCAACAGCTTGCAAAACATTAATGAATTTGTCAGTGAAATATTAACTTAAAACAGTGTGCAGCTTTTAAAGAAGGATCCTGAAGCAGCAATTAAAGTTGATTAATGTTCACCACAGACTTTGGTTGATCATTAGAAACATCATCTGACTGCCAGGATTTAGATTTAACATCTAATATAGAAAATAGTTTTGTCTCTTGTCAGATTTTAGATTTAGATTCTAGTCTGAAAACTAAGTAAAAGAGAAAGTTTTGGGGATGTTGGTTAGCAAAAAACATGACTGATGAGTAATTAGAAACAAGTGTTGCTTTTCAATAATGACAATAGTAATAAAAAAAGTAAAAATAGATTTGAATAGCAGGGGTCTTTAATTAAAATAACAAGAAATGATCAATTTCCTTAAAATAAAATTACAACTGACAGCACAAAGTTGTAAAGTTAATTAAAAGTTTATACAAACTGATTTAATTATGAAGTTTGACTTTCAGCCAGGCTTTAGATACCATGAACTTGAGAGGAAACAAGACACCCAAAATTTCAGACGAAAACAAACTGAAACCGAAAACAAAGAAGAAGAGAAGGAAAACACGAGGGGGGTAAAGGGGTCAGGACGCTGATGGAGAGATGAAAGAAAGGAAAGGAGATGAAAGATTTTAGCTAAAGAGGGTTGACCCGGCGCTCTACCCCTCTTATTGACCGCGCCGAGCTTTGATAAACTACGCCGGGTGTGTGTGAGTGTGTGTGTTTGGAGTGTGTGACCTCTGGACGTTCTGAGCTAAATCAATCTGTCAAACGCGTTAGTGAGTCCGTGCTTATTCACCGCCATGCCTGTTTGTACATACGACACTTTGTGTGTGTGTGTGTGTGTGCGTGTGTGTGTGTGTGTGTGAGAGAGCGACCCTGACCGGCCATCAGAGCCAATGACGGAGTATTGATCAAGGCTCCGTCACCATAGAGACGGCCATTTGGGAGGACAGGCGAGGGGGTGCGAGTGTCAAAGTGGGAAGACTTACTTCAAGGTGGCTCATCACATCGTCTGTGTGTGTGTGTGTGTGTGTGTGTGTGTGTGTGTGTGTGTGTGTGTGTGTGTGTGTGTGTGTGTGTGTGTGTGTGTGAAATGTCAGCTTTGTGTTTTCCATTCGTGCCATGGTCTGCTTTTCTTGTCCAATTAAAAAGGTCATTAAAACACATAAATACATGAGCAGAAAAACATTTCAAAGTAACAATGTGTCTGGTTTTTAATTACCATCTCTAATTTATTACCTATTCAGTGATTGAGACATAATTACTGTAAACAAACCGGCGGATTGTCTCGCTTGTTTATTCCTTTTCAAACTTCAGACGGGTTTTATAAGAGGAAATCTTCCCGACTCATTTCCTGTAAGTTTGTCCTCGCCCCAATCGCTTTGATCAATTTTAATGTCACTGGACATAAATGGCAACACAGTATATATAAAATCATTGAATAAATTAGAATATCATTGAAAAGTCCATTAATTTCATCTTCAATACAGTTAGATAAAGACTGATTAAATTAAGATACTTTTATTTGTCTTAATAATACCGATTTTCTCCTAACAGTTAATGAAAATGACTTTTAAATTAGATTATTACATCAAAACAATAAAACTGTTAAAAAAGAAATGTTTGCTTATGGAAAAGCATGTTTAATACCTACTTAAAGCTCATTTTCCAAAGGTATATCATTTTGACTAAAATCAGTTATAAGTTATCTTTCTGACCTGAATTGCTCAGCTTTTAGTAAATCTGTCAAATATTTATAAAATACTTCTTTTGGAGTAATGGCTTCTTCCTTCCTGAGTGGCATTTCAGCCCCTGTTGGTTCACGTTGTGATTTTCTGACAGTTTGGGTTTTGTTTTTTCAGATCGAATTACATCAATTTACACACTTTGGGTCAGAACCCGTCACCTGAAAAACAGATGTACAATAGCAGCAGAAATGTTATTTAAAAATGAGTAAAAACTGTGGGAATAATTGTTTAAATACCAGCAGGGATGCAAACATTTATTGGGTTTATTGGGATCCGTAATGGGTACAAAGTCTAACAGCTGCTGGGAGGAAGGATCTGCAATAACGCTCCTTTGTGCATCTTGGATATTATTTGTCTTTTTAAAAATAAATATCCATCCTGTGTTTTGGTTGTCTGCATGAACCACCTGTGAAATATTTGCATCTTTGTGTTATTTAGTCCGGATACACGTTCTGATTGGATCTCTGTTTATTTAAATACTTTTACCACAAGCTGCTTCATGTTGCTGCTAGTTTTAAATAAATACTTTCCATTGAAAACAAAATGATCAGAGGACTTTAAGGCTGTTTTCACACCTGATGGTCCAGGAGACTCCGTTCGATTTGGGACCAAAAGTGGTAACATTTGTTACATTTTCAGCTGCTGCGTTTTGCTTTCACACTGCTTTGAGTAAAATAAACCAAACTAATTGAAAAATCTGTTCCCCTCCTCGCCTGTGGGGGCGCTGCATCAAGAACCGCTGAAGGAAGCAACATGAAAATCTCAGAGACAGAGCTCAGCTTTCTTCACTAAATTTGTTTAAAAATGGAATATCGTCAAATTTTAGCGCTTGTAGGATTTCTCCTGCTAACGATAGACCCACATTTGTTTTGGTTGTATTTACCCAGAATTCCCTGCGCTGTAGTCCACTTCCTGCTTTTGGAGCTGTCTCTGGTCCGCTTGATGTTCACATATACATTCGTACCAAACCAGAGTTCACTTCAACCAAAGAGAGGCCAAGGTTTTTAGGCGGACCTGGTTTACTTGTGGCCTGATTGCACATTCACACCTCCTTAAATGAACTGGACTTTCTAAAAAAAACAAACTGGAGTTGGATTAAAGCGGATCAAATAGAACCGGTGTGAACAGTTTTCTCCAGATTTGATCTGGTTGACTCTTGAAAGAACTGTTCTTTCCTCATTTGAAACTCCATCATCTCCAGATTCCTCGGTTCCTTCCTCTAGTTGGTCTCTTCTGGACTCATAAATGTTTCCTCCTGAATCTCCCTACAGTGTGAATATTAGTAACTGTGAAGGTCAAAGGTCAGCCAGTGGTGCACCTTTTCCCTTTTTTGTAATTTCATGTACTATTTGTAGTAAGAAACACGATCTGGTGTGGGAGAAATGGATTTGTTCCTCTTTAAAACTCCGAACATGGTCAAGGTGAAAGGTCACCATGTGAATGTAGGTCAATGGACTGCATGCGAAGTGTGCACACACACACACTCTCTGCATGTGGAGTGTGTCGCTTATGAGTGTGTGTGTGACCTGTTCTTTGTTCCTGAGCTCGGTGCAGTAAGGAGAGTGGACCGTTGACGAGGATTAATGCCCAACATATGGCAACCCTACGGGACACACACACACACACACACACACACACAAACACACGCTGCAGTCATTACTCTGAACAAAGAACTGTAAGGCTAATGAGAAGCCGATATCATGTGTCCTTTGCAGACACACACAAGCTTGGATTCACGTGGATACACACCTTAAAGTTGCTTACACATGGATGGATGCAGTTGAACACACACCTACAGCTGCTACTGTAACATGCTGAAAGGTAGCAGCGTGTCGATGACAGAGGCGCTTTAAGGTTTGAATGCGAACACCTGTGAGTGTGTGTTGGTGTACGCAACTGACTGCAAAGTGATTGTTGTGTGCGTGTGTGTGTGTGCGTGTGTGTGTGATGGAGGGAGAAAGAGGTGAAGTGGAGTTCATGGTGGAAGTGAAGGTTCATGCCTTTGTGTCTTCATGCTCCTTTGAATCCTTCTGCTTTCTTTTCTCACATGCAGATCACACCCAAAAAACATTTGCAGTCATTTTCTCTTCACAACTTTTAGCACACACACATGCACACACACTCTGCTCCTCCCTCCGGGATCTGACCGATTTACTCAACATGTTCCTGAAAAGACCAACATCCCCTCCGCTCTGTTCTGGTTCTGCACTGACTGCATATTGCTGCTAAAGCACGACAAACCTCCAAAACACTGCAAAAACACAAAATCAACAAAGTATTTTGGTTTAGTTTTTAGTGGAGATATCTTTTCAGTAAGGATTAGTAAAAAAAAGCAGATTTTTAATTTTTCCAATATAATCTTTTTTTAATCAATATTAAGGAATTATTGCTTAACAAGCTCCTGTATTACGCTGAAAAGTTACTTGTAAGCTAATTTTGTCTTATTTCAACTATTCTATTTCAACAAAAAATACTTTCATTGCAGTTAAAATTCACTTTTAAAATAAATCCATCCCAGTTTATATACAGATGAAGAGAAAAGTTTCTGTCTAAGCAAACAGCAGATTGTATGAAGTTACTGTCTTTGCAGTTTCTGAGCAAGCATGTGGAAAGAAAAGACTCTTAGCAGAAGAAGTACCCTGGTGTTTCAGTTTTATGTTTGTTAGGCAGTTTTAGCTAGCTGACAGTAAAACAGTAAAAATAGACATTTGAACATTTAATTAAAAAAACTGATAAAGTAGAAATCCCTCAGTTTATTTCAACAGGGATGATTAAAAAAGGAAAGTTGTTTAAAAGCCTGTTAGCTAGCTAGCCAGCTATAGCCAGGCTAGTTAGCTTTAGCTAAACAAATGCTAGTTAGCTTTAGCAGGACTCTTTCTGCTTCCCACCTCACTCTTTATTGTTGCTCTTTTTTAACATTTGTAAATGGGTGACAATTCATTTGCTTAATTTATGAAACCATTGTAAAAATAGTTAATAACTCTATAGATTAGCTGCGGCTAATGATTCAGAGCTAGCTTTAGCCTTGCTAGGAGATGGTTTGCATCAAATTAAAAAGTGGCAAATTAAGTGTTGTTGTAACTCATATTAAATAATTTTCTTCAAAACGTTGTAGATGCTAATGGCTGTGAGTACAAAGGATCTGCTGTAGCAGTCTGTATTACGGTGAATCTGAGGCAGCCTCTGACTGTAGACTATCTTATTAAGAAGATTGTCTGTAGTTTTCTTCAATTGTTTGAAGAATCCATTTCCGAAATAGTTTTATTTTTAATATACTGAACATTATTTTTGTTGTTAGCTTGTTATGTATGTTGTGTAATTTGAGATTTTTTTAAACTACGTGTCAAACTTGAGGCCCAGGCACAAAATCTGGCCCACCGTAGCTTTTTAACAAATCAGCAAAATTCATACAAAATCAACAGATTTTTTTCAGATTTTACAGATTTCTCTAAATTGGTAAAAAGAAAACATTGGGTTTAAGTGACTGGTGCCTCCGCCTTACTTGATGTCAAGTTATCAATACGGCGATTAATAAAAAGTTACATTTAACATCATACATTAGCGCAGATATTTTAGACATTTATTACAAATATTTATATGTTAGCACCAAAAACAAAGCAAAAAATTGCAAAACAATCAAAACTCCTGGATGGACTGACCAGTGTGAAAAGTTGTTCAATAATATTTAATTTTAAGAAACTGTTATTAAATGCTGAAACAGCAATTTATTTCTAATGTAACAGTTTAATTGGTTTAATAAATTCATTCTGGCACAACAGGAACGTTCAGATTGAGTTTGACAGACAAAAATAAATCTAAAATCACATTTTTAAAGTCTGAAATAATTTAAAAATGTAACCAGATGCAACCAGAGGCTGAGAATAGTCAACAACGAGTGCAGCAGAAGTCCTCTCAAGGTTCTAGTGCCGTTATTATTTTATGCCCTAATTTAACTTGCTGCCCGTACATTATTTCCTCTCTTCATTTCTGTTCTCATGCGGTGACACTGTGGGCTTTTGCCATATACAGGTTTTATTTTTTTCCTCACTCTAGGTGTAAATGACTTTGGATGGCCATCTGTTACTTAGCCACCCTGCAGAGAGTTGGCCTGCATGCGCACCTCCAGTGTGTGTATGTGTGCCTCCCTTTATGTTAAATTGCATGTGTGCAGTTACTGTAATACAGTGTTTGACTGTGGTTATTTATGCCGACGTGCACATGAATAATAGAGTAGCTTACTGTGTGTGTGTGTGTGTGTGTGTGTGTTAGACTGGATGAAAGACTGTGTGTTTATTCAGCTTCATTTGTACATGCAGAACATGAATTCCTGTGTATTTATAAGGATGGTTACATGTTTTATTCTTGTACAAGTTGCTTCATGTGTCAAAGTTTTTTGATAATCTTTTGAAATTCGGATATAAATGTCCTTTCATTAAAAAATTTGTGCATATTTTGTGTTTTTAACATGCATCTCAGAGGTTTTACATTTTTAGGCTAAAAGCAGATGAAAGCATTTATACCATGAATAAAATCTGCATTTACATTGTTTTATGTACTTTATTTATTACATTTTGTTGCAGTAACGCTTAATATCTTAATTTAGTTTAAGTTTATATCCATGAGAAGAGGTACGACAGTGACTGTTTTAGCTCCCCTCACTTTTTTTTGCAGGACTTTATTGTTAATGTACATATGCTAAACCTTTGAATAATGTTGAATCTTTAGATCAAAACTGAAAAAACACAAAATCTTACAGAGTATTTCGGTCTAGATTCTAGTACAAATATCTTAGTTCACTTGAAATAAGAAAAAAAAACTTACAACTTTTCAGCAAAAAACCTTAGGTTGTTTTAGGTAAGTAATTTCTTAGTTTTTATTAAGAAGTACTAGTTAAACTGGCAGATTATTTCACTTAAAACATGGGAAAATATCTTGTCATTAGTAAATTTATTTACTAGTGGAACTAGAACCTTTTCATCAAAATTAAGGAATTATTTACTTAAAACAAGCTCCTATATCTTGCAGAAATTTTACTTGTAAGTTAGTTTTGTCTTATTTCAAGAGTACTGAGATATTTGCACTAGAAACTAGACAAAACACTTGGTAACATTTTGTGTTTTTACAGTGTGCTATGAGTTGTTGCAATAAGGCAGAAAGTAATTTAAACCGTTTGCATATTTTATGACAAAAATAAAATACAATACAGCTCTTGAGGGTGTTTAGGTGCTACAGTGATGCAGATTTCTGGTTTATTTGCTTATCTAACCTTTTAATATCATTACTATAACCTCTCTTTCCATTTTTAATAGTGAGGAACTGAGTCATTTGGTAATTAGTGTGGCTGGTGTTTTTTGTTAAAGTTAAGACGATATTTCTGTCCAGTAACTCCCCACGCGTCTTGAGGGGCGTTTTTATGTGCAAATCATGCAAGCTTCAGCAAAAAGTGCTTATGAGCTGCTGTTGGGCGACAGTTTGTGATTTGATTAAGTCCAAGTGACCTGCGGTGTCTGCTGGAGCATCCAGCTGTTATCATTTCCTGGTGACATTCAGATCAGAGCGCTAATCTCCGAGCCAAGTTGTTCACAAACCTGGAAACAAGCTGCAAGTTGTACAGAAAAACAATGTGGTTATTATTATTTAGGGTAATATTAAGATAAATGTGGCTCATGGCGTTAAATCAGACTATGGCTGAAACGATTAATCGAATGATTTGTGATTAATCGAATATTAAAATAATCGTCAACTTATTTAACAATCGATTAATCGTCGACTGGACTATAGAGACTCAAAAAAAGGCCATTTTCTAAAAGAACAACACACTGTGAACAGCTATTTAGTCAAAGCTGTTAAAAATATTTACACACATTTTGGACTTAAAATAAATAAACATCTTTGTCTGTAAACAGGTTTTACCCAAAACTTCTCAAGTGGTAAAGTTTAGCTTCACTTGGTCCAAATTCACTAAAATGTTTATTTCCTTACTTAAAAGTGAGTTATTTATTTATTTTTTTTAGATACATATATATAATGTATTTCAAACAGCACATAAAAAGACTAGAGGTTCACTTAAAAGTCAGCAGAATGTATAATTGATTAATCCGATTAATCGATTAATCACTAAATAGTTGATTACTAAAATAATCATAGAGCTGTTCAGTAAGATACTTTTCAATATCTGTTTGCGGTGGTTGGATGATGCTAAATGATCAGAAAATTTCAAATTTTGACAGTTAGACATATTATTCTCAATTCTAGGTGAAAAATGACTCAAAGTCTTTTTTTCTGCATTGAGTTTTGCCCTTTCAGTCGTGATTTCCTCAGTTGGTTTCTTTGCTCTTCGTTGTGTTTCATGAATAGTAATTAAATAATGTGTGTCTCTCCCCTGCAGCTCTCGCCCTGGCCGTCCTCCCAAGCGTTGCTCCGGTGCTGGGATGCAGGAAAGCCCCCGGCTGCTGCACCCGGGGCTCCCCGGCCTGTTGTCCCCCAACCTGCTGTCCCACACCGGTAAGAGACGCGTTAATGTCCTCACTTCCTGTCTCTGTGGCTCCCCCAGTGGAGAAGAAACGCGACTACGCACCCAGTTAGCTCATCAAACCTGCTAGCATCCATCCGGATTGTGTGACGTTAAGGACTTTGTCAGTAGAAATGTAGGCTATCGGTTTGCTTCACTAGGAAATCTTGTTTTCGTAACTCTTTACTTGCACAGATGCACACATGTGATCTGGGCTGGACAATATGGCTGAAAAACGTATCACAATATAAGCGTTTCATTTCAGTCTATTGATAATTATTGATTTGTTTTTTGTTGTTTTTAATATCTGAAATACTGCCAATCTGGTGATGTGATATTTCCTCTTGTTTTATCCACAGTTTTCACTCCATTATGTTGTTTTTTGTGATACAATCTATTATTGTTAATAATGTCTTGTTATGTGTCGTATTCTACACAGCAGGAACAACGTAAACTAAAATTAGTCTGTAAAAAGTATCATGCAATAAACATCTCATATCATTCAAAATTGATCATTATTGATTGTTTTTTGTTTTTTAATATCTGAAAGGCAACCAAACTGGTGACGTGACCTTTCCTGTTTTATTCAGTTTTTATCCCACAACGTTGTTTTTTATTTCTAAGCAGTTAAGAAGCTTAAAACTGCTGCTGTGGCAGTTACTGAACAGGTTGTTGCTAGGTAACCAAAGAGTGAGAGAGTTGATAGGTAACCAAAGAGTGAGAGAGTTGCTAGGTAACCAAAGAGTGAGAGAGTTGCTAGGTAACCAAAGAGTGAGAGAGTCAGTTGATTCCACCAGCCTAGCTTAGCTGGCAGTGAGAGGTTGAGCAGCTAAAGTATTTCCTCTGCCTACGTCTCCCAGAATGCTGTGCGGTTCTGGATTGGCGTTCAGTGAAATTATTGATAATAGATGTATTTTCTATTGATATTGATCATTTGTCTGTCAGGATATGTATTGCTATTGATTTATTGCCCAGCCCTAACCTTGGATGTGATTCGCTGATGGTACGAATGTTTAATAAGCCAAAATAATCTGAAAAGAAAACGAAGAAGCAAAAATCTGTCGTTGTTTGTGTTGTGATGGATTCGGGTGGAAACTGGAACCAAGTTCCCCAAACTTCTTGTTTCTGATAGTTTTTATTGTTCATTTACATGGTGGGTCTAAACTTTAAAGAACTTCACTTCAGATATTTCCCACATCGTCTCTCTTGTTGTAGTTTCTCCTGTTTTGTCTTTGTTTATATTTAATTTCCTGTGTAACTCATCTGCTCTTCATAGTTTGATCAGTTTCTTTAGCGCTTCTCGTTGGGTTCGCCTTCCTCTTTCAAGGATCCGATCCTTTTTGTTGTCGTTGTTTTGCTCTCGCTGACACAGAAAGTGAAAATGGCGGGAGGAGCCAAGAGACCGGAGGGCGGATGGAGAGAGGGATGGAGGGATGCCGCCAGAGGAGATAATGAAACCTAAAAATGACTGCCAAAGTCCTGGGAGAAAGATGGAGGAAGGGATGAAATGAATGAAAGAAAGAAAGACTAGAACTGTGACAGTATCATGAACGGAGGAACCAACGGACGGATGGATGGATGAGGGGAAGAGAAGGAGGGTGAAGGAGTGCAGATTGCAAGGTGGTGTGATGAATGACTCGTCTCTGGGGTCCCACTCCTCCATCTGTCCATCCCTCCCACCTCCTTTACTCCTCCTGTCCCTTCCTCCCATCTTTACTCACTTTCTTCTCTTCCTCCTGATGTTACTCATCCCTCCTTCCCTCTTCCTGTCTTTATTATTCTTCTTTTCTTGAACTGCTTGTTTCATAATTTCATGTTTTTCTTCTTGTTGCAGATTCCCTCCTTCTTTTTCTCTCGTCTTTCCTTTAACTGTTTCTTCTTTATATTTTTACTCATTTTTCTAAATCTAGAATTTATTTTTGACTAAATATTTTCATTTATCATCTTAATTTTTATTGCTTCACCTCCATCTTTTCCTCTGTTCATTCCGGTGGAATATTTTGTATTATTTCCCTCTGTTCTTTGTGTTTCTTCCCTCCTTTCCTATCCTGTTGTCCTTCTTTTTGCTCTCTTTTAGCAACAATCCATCTTTCTTATTCTCTCGCTTTTCTCAATAATTTCATATTTTTGTCTCTTCTCTGAATCTCTCCTTCCCTTCTTTCTCATCTTCTTGTTTTGTTTTTTCTTTCCTTTTTCCTCCTCCATGTTGAAGTTTTTCTTAATCTCAACTTTTACTCGTTTCTTAATCTGTTTTAAATCTGCAATTTTCCCAATTCTCTCTTCATCTTAACTTTCTCTTCCATATTTTCTTTTATCCCTTTAATTGAAATCGTCTTACGTTTCTTCATGTTCTCCATCTTGTCACTTATCTTTTTCTTTCTTGCCAGTTTTTTCTGTCCATCTGTCACTCCTCTTATTCCTTTTCTCATCCTCCTGACTCTTCGGACGTCCCCCAAATCTGCTCCATACTTCTATCATTTTTCCTTTTCTGCTCCATTTTTTAAATTCATCTCTTAACTTTTATCTTTCTTCTGCTCTTTTCATCCGAATCCCCAAATCGCTTCTTCTGTTTTACAACCTTTGACCTTTTTTGCATATTTAGTGACTGTTGTTTATCTGACCAGACTTTATCCCTCTACTATTAATCTTAAACTTTCATTTTTGTTTCAATATCCTTTTTTTATCTGCTATTGTCACTCTTCTCTTTTACTTTCACTTTCACTTTTGTTTCTGCTGCTTTTTCCTCTATCAGTTGATCTAATAATGTAGACCACTAATTTCCCACACCTAAAAAAACTAATTTTTATTTAAAATATTAAATATGTTCCATAAAGTACCATCTGTGACATATGATGAATTGTTAGGGCCAGGATAAGAGAAAAAAACATTAAATTACAAGAATTAATTCACAATATTGTGAGAAAAAAGATGTACAAGAAGTTTAATATGAGAATAATGTCATTGTGCTACTAAAATAACGACAGTAAGTCGAATTATTACAAGAATTAAGTCTTAATATTACCAGTCAGATGATAAAAAAATCATATTATGAGAATAAAGTTGTAATAATACAATATGATGATAGAGAATAAAATCATATTACCGAAAAAGTTTTAATATTGCGAGAATAAACGCATTGTGTTCTGGAAATAACAATAGTACGTCAAAGTAATACAAGAATAAAGTGAAGGACAGAAAATCATATTAAGAGAATAAAGTCTAAATAATATGAGAATAAACTCATAATATGACCAAAATAAAGTCGGAATATTACAAAAAAATTTTACTTTGGTGACAAGATTTTAGAGTTTAAGCTCTGAATTATTGTCAGATCTTCCTCACTGTAAAGCTCTGAAGTCTCAGTTTGAACATGTATGTAAACATCAAATAATACAAATTAAATGGTTTTACACGTGAAAAAACTCTTTCTAGAATATTTTCATAGCTGTTACACAAATAATGGTTAATTTCTTCCTGCTTTTGGCTGCTGGGGAAATTTAACATATTGAACTTGTTAACTGTAAATTTAATGTTTATCAGCAGATTTTACTGCGAAATGGTTAAAACAAAATGACAAACTTAAATACCACTAAATACATTTTATTTTATTTGCTATTCCTGTAATGTTAACAATGTCAACTAATTAGAAATGATGCTAATAATAGTAAGCTGGTTTCGACATGTTTGGGGCCCCAAATGAAAATCTGTTTGGGGCCCCAAAAATGCTTTGATCAGCCCTGTATCCTCTAACTTCCATCTCCTTTTACATCACCATCACTTCTTTAATGGAGACCTTCTCCAAACTCCAAATTTCCCTCCATCTTCTCACTTCTCTATTTTTTTTTCCTCCCATCCTGCCAGTTTTCCTCCATCCATCCTTCCATCCCCTTGACAGTGACTGTTGGCCTCCTTCTCCCCCTCTTCCTCTCTGGGATAAATAAAACATGCTTGTGTTTGGTGACATATGGACACAGCTCACTGTGGCATACTAATCACACACACACACACCCCCACGCACACATACCTGATCTATAAGTGTGTGTGTGTTTGTTGAGCATTAGTGGAACCCAGAGAAAACATTTGCTCACTTATGATCGCTCATTAGCTTTCACACACACACTGCAGATATAACAACCACACACACACACACTTGGCAGTCGTCGGATGTCGCATTCCGCCTCGGCCGCACACACGCAGAGTCGGTCGTCTTAGCGGCCCCGCGTCCATGGAGACGCCACGTTGCCGGGGGAGACGGGCTGTTGTTTACGACCTCGCGGGCGCCACGTCAATGGGGGGCATCGGCCGATCGCAGATGGACATTTATCACACCGCTAGAAAGAAAAAACACGGAGGAAGGAGGAAGGACCAAGAAAGTTCAAGATGGAAGAAAACAAAATTGAATAAGAACATCATAGATGTGAAAAACTGTTTTTTTGTTCTTTTATAAGAACAAAAAAACAGAGGAAGGTTGGAAAAAGTAAAAAAGATAAAACATAAAGATCAGAGAGAGGCTTTAAACGACAACAAGAGAGTGATATCAGTTTAATTGGCGTCATCTTCCTCAACAAAGACGCTGTGATGATAAGCGTGGGAGTGTTTGCGTGTGTTCGCTGGTGTGTGTGTGTGTGCGTGCGTGTGTGTGTGTGTGTGTGTGGTAACCTATGCAGGGTGATGCGGCACTCATTTGACTTGTTAATTCACTTCAGAAACAGCTCAATGCTTCGCCTTGTCCTCCAACACACACACACACACAGACCGCTGGAACATAAACGTATGTTTATTTTCATTTATCGCCTCTAACTTCACATTTTGGAGACTCAAACACACACACACACACACACACTCCTGAAAATCCGGAGCGTTCAGCCTCTTCCTGAAAGGAAACCCGGGTGTGAGGACTCTGCCGCACCTGCAGAGAACGAGATGAAGACGAGGAAGAGGAGGAAGGCCGGAGAGCTCTGAAGTCACATCAAGTCTTTTTCATCTTCCTCCTCCTCCTCATCCTCCTCCTGCATCACTTTGTGCTGCTTTTCTCAAGAAACGTTGAACTAGAGGCGTTTAGCAGCCAGCGCCCCCCACTGGTGCAGTCTGGAAATGTTTACTTTGAAATGCAACTAACTTATAATTATCGCGTTTTTGTGAATCTTTATCACGGCAAATATTTGTTGGTTGGATGTTGACACAAGCATCATATACTTTACATGACTTACACTGCAAAAACACAACATCTTATCAAGTAGGTTTGGTTTTTGTAGTTCAAATATATTGAAACACGAGAAAACTGACTTACAAGTAACTTCTTAGCAATATATATAAAGCTTGTTTTAAGTAAATAATTCCTTAATATTGATGAAAATTTCTAGTTCCAATTGCAGATTATTTAATTAAAAACATGTGAAAAAATATCTTGTCATAAGTGAAATAATCTGCCAATGGAACTAGACCTTTTTCATAAATATTAAGGCATTGTTGACTTAAAACATCCTCTATATCTTGCTGAAAAGCGATTTTTAAGTTAGTTCTGTCTTATTTCATGTGTACAAAGCTATTTGCTCTAGAGACCAGACCAAAACTACTTGGTAAGATTTAGTATTTTTGCAGTGTACATTTTTAAAAGTTCAGCTGAAGGACGACTTTTACTTTCCCAGTGACTAAAAAACTGAACTCCCTGAGAATTTTGTTTATAGGATTTTTGAATAAACTTATAGTTGATAAATTATATAAAGGAAAAATCAAATCCAGTATGAACAAATTGTCTTCCTGCTACAACTCTGCAAGACAATTTATGATACAATTTTTTGGTGGAAAGAGTCGCTCAAACGGTAAATGAGGGTAGAAATTATAGTTGATTAAAGAAAAACATAAAAATAAGTGACTCTCTCAAGTCTCCAGGAAGGTTTCTTTTAAAGTCTGACTTCATTTAAAATGAAGAAAATATAAGAAAAACTTCCTATTAAATAATTAATTAGCTCACATATTCTGGTCTGATCTGCTAACTAATCAAATAAAACCTGAATCAAATCTTTTTTTTAAGCTTTTTACTTGGTGTTGTACTTTTTCTTTTTTTTGTCAGTGTCTTTAAGCAGGTGTAGAGTTCATACACTTTATATATTTACATTTAAAGTGAAAGGCGGTGTAACATCATTCTACTTAATAAGCCAGAAAAATTTAGGAAAGAATTTCGGAGGCAGTGGAAATGTGGTTTGTGTCTGGTTCACAATGTAAAGCAATTTGTTATGTTTTGAATGCAGATGTTGTTCAATACATCTCATCCCTCATTTAATTACTATCTAATTTGATTTCCTCCTTACCTAACTTTGATTTCATCTAACAAATCCTGTATATAAACCTTAAGAAAAGGTTTTGTGATTGATCCCTAATACCAGCTGTAATGCCTTTGGAGTAATTTACTCATGCAATAACATCAGAGAGCCAAAGAACGTGCAGATATAATTACTTTAAAGTCACTGAGTTTATTAGAAATAGCCAAAAATGGCTGATGCAGAATGGCTTCAAATGGGTGTCTTGGACAGTCGGTGAAAGCTGAAGATGGGCGATCTAAGTGCAAGAGTGCTGAGCTGAAATCTCTTTGACTCAGCACAAGAGCAATCTACTGCATTTGTAAATTGACGCTCCTAAGTGCTCGCAAGAATAAAAAGGAAGCAAAACAAACAAAAAACAAGTCCGGACGTGTGTTTCTAAATCCAGAACACAAAGAGCAATTTCTCCGTTTCCCTGTTTTGTTTTATTCAAAGTGTCACTACGTCTCTTAGAGCACTCCTTCAGAAATGTAGGTGCAGTCAATTAAATATTTACAATGACTGGCAAATGGGGAGGGTTTCATGCAAGCTCAGTAGGGGGTTCAGAGGTCTTGAAGATCACCAGCAGCAGCAAATATCAAGCCATGAAAGAGCGTCTAAAGGTAGCATACAGAGAGGACGTCTTAGTTGGTTTTATCTTGCCAAATTTTGACTTAGCTTTTAGGCCATGAAGCAGAAAAAGGAACTGCAGTTTAAGCAGATTGATGGTAGAGAAAACTAACCTTTTGGATGTAAAACTGACTTGTATCATCTTGAAGCTGCAAGATGATACAAGTCTTCATCTGCTAGAACTCTGACCAGGTACCAACTAACATAAAAAACAGGTTTCAAGTGTCTGGCTAAGAGGAACAGCTGCATGGAAGCTAATCGACCAATTCTGAAGTTTATTTTTAACAGTGTAGCTTGAAGTGTGGATTTCTGTTTTCACTCAACTAAGGCCTTGTCCACACTAGAGATAGTTTTGAAGTAGATTTTTTTGTAGTACTTTTATACCTCACCATCCATTTTTACGAAACTGTCTCACAGCTGGATGGGGACTAGACGTCTATCCAATGAATATATAGATATACCTGCCTACTCTACCAAATAACAACTGCAAAGTTATAATTTTACTGATTTTATAGATTTCTTGATTTTCCATTTATCATCAAGCATCTTCAGTCATTGCTGGACCAGTATAATTTCTTGGTTCTTCCAGAGGCATTAAGAGTGAACCAAGGATTTTGGATAACAGATGATTTGCTTGCATTGGAGTTGAGTCACTTACATATTTTTTTTTTATCACCAGTTCAGCTTTTCTTATAAACCAACACAAAAAGCGTCCGCTGTTCTTTCAAATCCCACAATAGAACAACATAAACTAAGCAAAAGAGAAATAGTTCTCAAAATGTTCTTATCATTTAATGTGACACCTTGAAGTTCTCTCTGGTCAAATCCAAACACTGTCTATTTGAATTTGACCTTTGCCTTCTTCCACAGGGTCAGGGGTTCAAACTGCAGTTCTCGAAAGCCGTAGTCTTTCAAATATTAGGTGTTGCTGGAATCAAATGGCTTAATTTCCTCTTCAGCATTCAGTCAAGTTACAGATTCCTGCAAATGAACCATTTATTTGATTCAGGCGCGTTGAGATGGATCTAAAAGTTAAAGTAGACTTGCCCTTGAGGATGATACCCCTAACTAGGGTCTTCTTGGACTTTCTGCAAAGTTCTACATCCCATCCAAATTTTTGTAACACTTTGTAAAACAATGACACTTGTTAAGAAGTACAATGAGGAGAAATTCTTTTGTTTTTCCTATATGGATAACTTATTTCTCATTGATTTCCTTGATGATAAATCCCTTTATTCTTTCTAAACAGTTCCTTTTTCTTCTTCTACTTTGGATAGGCATTGTAGAAATCACAAGTCCTCTGAAGTGAAAACCTTATATTACTCTCATTTGAAAATAGTATTAATGTGGCCGCTTGTATCTGTGATGTCGTGTTTATGGACATGGAAAGATAATGTTGTGTTTAATCAGAAATCCGTCTGTAAGTCAAGCTTTCCAGCTGAATCCTAAGGTGTTCTTGTAGCATTTATTTTGTGTCAGTGAATCAAAGCATCTCTGTGATCGTTTTCTTTCAGTTGCCAAGAGTTTTAACTGCAGTTTTGTAGCTTATGGGTTAATGCCAAACTTTACATCTCCAAAAATAAACTTTTCATCAGTTTTTAATGATAATGTTGCTCTGGATCCCATATTGCTTGCTTTTTTGGATAGCCCTGTGTATTTAAATACCATATTGCAGCCCAACCCGAGTAGTAAGCTGAAATATAAGTCACAAAGATATTGTAGATTAGTGCATCAAAGCCAAAGTCAGTCACAGCAAAGTTTACACTCATCTCATCTCTAATGTTTTCTGTATTCTCATGTTATGATGATGACTCACTGCTTTTCTTCTCAATTTGTGTAATGTGTCTTTTTATTTTCTCCCTCTTACGACTTCTTCTTTCCTCCAGCCGCCCTTCGAAAAGCATTATGATGCACAGGAACGGAAAAACAGATGGGTAAATGAGGTGCAGACAGGCCACAGGGGAACACTGACACACACACACACACACACACTCCCAGGTACGCAGGAAAATATATATTGTCTCCCACACACACACACACAAAGAGAGAGAGAGAGCGAGAGAGAGAAGTCTATATGGTGCTGGTGTCTTTGAAGCAGTCTGTCAATCAATCACACACTAATTCCCCAGGTTCCGTGGTCGCCATTTACGACGGGGGTCGATGCTCGGTAACCGTGGACACAGCGGACAGCCATCGATCTGAGACAGAAAGAGAAGCAGAGCAGTGTGTGTGTGTGTTTGATAGTCATGATGGAGAACAGCATTGTGGCTCTGCCCTCAATATTGATCGACTCCTGGTCGCACTGAGGCGAAGCGGGCGTTCTGACTCTGTGTCCGAATCTGTGTGTACTTGATCGAGCATGTGTGTGTGCTGGTGTGTGTGTTTACCTATGTATCTCTACATGCAACCTGAAGTGTGTTGAAGGGTCAAGGTGTTCTTCAGAGCAGTAATCAATCTGTAAATGCAGTTTTGACCCCACACAGGGACTTCATTTTCTTCCCCTTCATTTCTTCTGTTCCTAAGTACTCTCTTTTAAACTTCAAACTCCTACACTTTAGCTTGAAGACCTTGTTAAATGTTTTCTACAGCTGCTGTTGTGTTCACTTATAATATATTGTCAGCTGAAAATCCACGTCATTTTAAGAAATGTCATAAAAATGTCACAAACACTGCTCAGCCTCGAAATACCGTTTCCCCCGGGTGGTGAGAATTGTGATCATTCATAGTTGAAACAATCTCTGGTCCACTTTCTTCAAATCTGAGACCACCTACCTGGACTGCCATTGGACAGGTGTTGTCCCAAGATATGTTTCCAACTTGTTTGAGGCCAACTGAAAGTTGCATTATTTTTTTTTTGGCTCCCTAGAGCCACCTTAAGCTTGACTGTGACCACCAATGGATGATCAATGCCAGAATGGTAGACACCAATGACCCTCAACTGGAAGTCTTGGTTCATTTAAACAGAAACTCTTTCCCAACCTTGCCTGCAGGTCCAACTTATCACCATGTGGTGATTGACTGAAAGCTTTGTCTTTCTCAAATTAGCAAGTTTCTGCCTTACGCTCTGCTTTCACTTTTGTGTGCCATTGAATGCCGAGATGTGCAGGAAGAAGGTAATCCAATATGCTGATAAGACGATATCGCATCATGTCAGGGTTGAGCAGAAATTGGTACACTTTCAGAGCCAAGCATACCCATTTCCTAAATTTCTCAAGACAACCCTCTTCATTTTCTACAATTTCAGCAATGGTGTCAGTGGTTTCTTGTCCTTACCCTGGATCTGAGTTATTTCTTCCCACAATTTTTTTTGTTTTCGTAAAGTCCTTATGATCCCTCATTGATATACCCTACAAGCTTATATTTTTTCCTAATCAGTTCCTCTTCCAAAAATAAAGCGAATGGCAGAAATGCCGCTGACTCTCGACCTTATCAGCTTGGTGTCGCATACAAAACAGTCAATGTGAAGAGTTTACCATGTAAAACAGACTGTGTCCATGAAAATGGACCTTTGTGTGGACGTGTTTGCTTTGAGTCCATATTGACGTACACCCCAGTATCTGGGAGTTGTTGGACTTTTCAAATTTTGAGGCAAAGTAATTTCATGGAAAGTCTTCTGCATTTTAGAAGTTTATATGTTGTTTTTACAGCCAAAGGGTCACAACCAAGCAAGTAAAACACCAAATTTTGCAACTTACAGATTTAAAGCGGTCATTCTCAGACTGTGTGGTGGGAGCCCCCTAGTGGTCAGTGAGGTACTGCAAGTTTGTTTGCCATGATGTGAGCTCACAGTTTGACGTTACAGTTAGCTTACCAAAGGATTGTGTTTAAAAATAATATTGGATAAATGGCTTAAGACCAGGTCACTAGAAAGAAAACCTGAAGGTACAAGTAGGAAGTTTCTCAGGGTGAGATGCAGAACATTTTAAAAAATATTATCACGATACATAGCATGACCTGAGTGCGCCATGCTGGTGATGAGGCGGTGAACAGCGCTGCGCCCCACGCTGACTAACTGCATCTTAACACCTAAAACAAAATTAGTTATGTTGGGCTATCTACTGGCATTTGAAAGAAAATGTTTGTTTTCCCCAAAGCAACTTAAATCTATTTTTCTTTTATTCTGCTTCTAAATTACAAACAGCCCTAAAGCGTTATTAGTGCACAAGAACTTTTTTTTTTCCCATGTGTTTTATATCATTGGATCAAAGTCGGTGCCTTTAACGTGAAAAGGTGGATGTTTACACATATTTATAAGAGATGAACTTCTACTCTGCATCAGTCAGCGGAAAAATGTGGCTATATGTATTACTTTGTCTAGGTTAGATTAACCTGCGTACAGCTCTGCCCTTCATACCTCACTCATCCATCCATCCAGTCAACCTTCCATCAATCCATCCATTCTGCTTCAAATTAAATTTCAAACTCCTCCTCCCTCCATCCCTCTCTCCCTTCTACCTTGTTTTCTTTATAGCTTACAGACAACTGTACAGTGTGTAATGGACATTCCTGCGAGGCCGTCAAGCGTGACCGGGGCAAAACCAACTGACCTAAACACACACACACACACACACACACACACACGCACACACACACACACACACACACACACACCAAAGTATGCAGAGATAAGCATGAATGCAAACCCCTCTCTCTTTCTCTCACACACACACACACACATTTAAACATAAAAGCACTCAGCACAATGCAATAGCTACCCTGCACGCTTACACACACACACACACACACCCACGCAGACAGAGGGTCATCTCTCTCACTCTGCTGGTTGTTGTGTATAGAAGTCAGTTCCAGGTCAGCGCACAGAGCCGAGGATCTTGTTCCTTACAAAAGACTGGGTGTACGTGTGTGTGTAGCTGTGTGTGAGTTAATGTACACCAGGCCTGAGGTGTCTAAAACTGCTCTAAACACTCGTGTTGAAAAGAGTTTGACATCGACCCGTCTTGACCATCACTGTGTGTGCAGAAAGGCATCCTGGGTAACAGCAGGCCGTGGCTAGATTGCTGGTTTGTGATTGGCTCGCTGTGAGGAACATTAGAGTTGATGGGTTTCAAATCAGCTGACTGTAATGACAACAAGATGACTAACAGCAGTGATGTGTGTGTTTAAGGACTGACTGCGGCAGCCATGGCAGAGCTCCAGAAGCTGCAGAAGATGAAGATGATGATGAGTCTCCAGAACGGCAACGAGTCCGACAACGACGACCTGCACTCCAACACAGGTGCTGCACGCTAACGCTAACACGGGCATGCTGGGAAACGATGGGTAAAGTTGCTTCTCACAGTCTGACTCAGGAAAGTAGTCCAAATATGGGGACACTGTGGAAGTTTTGTGTGAACATTAGCAATAATCTAGAGAAACCCCTGGAGACGAGTTAAACTTTTTAAGGCCGTTTGTTCTTTCTGTGCGCTGTAATGAACTCTACACCCACCTTATCAGGCCTTTAGACTGTTAGTTTGTGTTCGCATCAGCAAAATGAACAAAACTAACCGTATCAGCAACTTGAGAAACTAGAGGAATGGAAGAAGAAAGGAGTTTGTAATAACCCTGGAACTAGCCTGGGAAACATCTGGTTTACTGTGTTCTTCTCAGGATAACAAGGACTTCGTCAGCACAACTTCTTTAAACTTAGTCTGCTTTTCCTGCTTTTTGAGAAACATTATTTTGATTTCTTGTATGTCTAGCACATATGATAAATTGACCATGAAGTAGACTTTGACTTGCATGTGAATCATGTGTAAAGAGGTCCAGAAGGAAGTCTGAATCTTTCAAGTGTTCAGCTCCTTTTTCTGCTCTAAATTCAGTTACTTTTCAGTTGTTTGACTTAATTTTGACTCTTTATTTTGCTCATTGCCTCTGAATCAACACATCATGAAGCAGTGATTCCCAAACTTTGGGGCCCAGACAGAAACAATGACAATAACAAGATTTAAATTCAACTCTAGTTGCATCTTATCCTAGTTTTTTATGTTTTTATAGTAGACCCAGAAAACCCTAAGAAAGAAAATAATCTCCAGGAGTTTACTGACAAAAAGAGATTTGTTGAATAAGCTCTATGAGTTTAGTTCAAAACAAATAATGTCATATTATTATATAGATTAATTAGTGACACATTTAAGCCTTTATTACTTGTAGTTTTGGTGATTTTGGCTCACAGATAACAAAAACCCAAAATTCAGTGTCTCAGAAAATGAGAATATTACATATAATCAATAAAAGTTGATATTTTATGTGGTTCTGCTGAGGTTCTGGAAGCCCAGATTGGTTTGTTGCCTTCAGGTGAACTGACTCTTTTTTCACAAGAGCCAGTAGTCTCTATGGGGTTAAAGGTCAGGCCAGTTTCCTGGCCAATCAGGAAACTGATTGGCCAGTAATCCAATCAGTACCAAATCCAGCTGGAAAATAAAATCAGCATCTGTAGAAAACTTGTCAGCAGATGGAAGCATGAAGTCTGAAATGTCCTGGTAGACGGCTGCATTGACTGAGGATTTCAGGAAACCCAGTGGACCAGAACCAGCAGCTGACATGGCGACCCAAACCAATACTGACTGGAAACTTCACTCTGGACTTCTGGCAACCTCTCTTCTCTTCCTCCAGATGATGGGACCTCGATTTCCAAATGAAATAGAGAATTTATTTTTATCTGAAAACAGGACTTTGGTCCAGTGAGCAACAGTCCGGTTCTGGTTCTCATTAACCCAGAGAAGATGCTTCTAGCCCATTTCTAGGGTTCGTCAGTCACTCCCGGTGAAGCTTCTCCAAATTCTTGATTGGATCTTGGTTGACAGACTTCCCCGATACTGGTGCATCTCTTCCTTCCTAAGTGACTGGATCGACTTTCGTTTCTCAAAGAGTTGCTGATTCCCAATGAAATCCTTTCAAAATGTAACATTTTTGTTCCTTTTTAAGAAGGTGTGGTATTTACCTGATACCTGGAACAAAAACCGTTTGATAACTTTAAAATCAAAGCAAATGAAGCTCTATTCAGGTCTGAACTGTTCTTGTTTTTTTTACACGTTATCTATGAAACTTGGACACTCAATCTCTTCTGTTTGTTTCTCTGAATTATTAAAGAAGCGAAAAACAAAAAGCAGAAAGAAAATAAAGGAAGGAGCGATCCTTTCATTTGTTTCCACCCTGATTCTTCTCCGTTTTCTCCTTTTCTTCAGCTGACCTGGCAAATGGGTTGATAGAGTTACTCTTCCTCTCTACTGTCATTTCATTCTTTCGCCAAGTCGTTTTTTATTTATTCCCTCCTGCTCTCTTTTTTTCTACGCCTCCTTCTGTCTTCTTTTCTTTCATTCAGAGTGATTTTTGTGCGCTCGCGGTGAGCCTTCTTTTCATTGTCCGACCTTGTTTTCTTTGTGCGAGACACTCACACCGGCCTGGGAAACTGTGGCGGACAATAGAAGAGAGGAACCAGCGTATGAAATGAAAAAGAAAATAAAACGAGGGAGGACACAGGAGGAGGTGGGGGAGAGAAAGGGATATTTAGGGCGAGAGGAAGAGGGGGAGAAAAAGAAAAGATGTTCTGGCGTTTGGCTCGGGTCTGTTCGGCACGCGGTGACAGAATAAAAATGAGAAAAACACAGATTGGAGCGAGGGATGAATGACGGGAGAGATGGAGAGAAAAAAAGCAAGTTTCATGTCAACGGAAACCGAATCCGTGCCACAAGAGGAAGAGAGTGAAACTAGGTGGAGATGAGGAATAAAAGCCAAATAATTGTGATAAAGAAAAGATAAAAAAACAGACTTAACTTGTCAGTTTAAAACTCTTGCAAATGAGATTTTATTCCAGATTCCTGTGGGAAACGACACTGAAACTGCAGCAAAGGCTTTTAATGCACAACTATTCAACACAAAACCCTTGAATAAATCTGCACTGGCCACTAGGAAGCTCAACTAGTCTAGTCTACAATTTACAGAAGTAAACTGGTTCTGAACTGGTCCTACAGATCACAGCAAAGAACTGGTTTAGTTCATTTTAACACTTTAGATGCCTCGTTTCGCCAACACTCCACAATGAAATCACTTGTTAGCATCTTTTAGCTCTGCACTCATTACATCCAGGTGTGCAGAAACAGGACGTTTCTAAAAGTTGGAAGATAAACCCATCTAAAACCAGATATTCTACATCTGGTTCTAAAACAGATCTAGATCTGTCAAGATAACACATTTTGCTGGCCGATAAATTGTCCTACATGTTGTTGCAATAATATTGTTGTTTTGAGAACATTTTCCAGTAATATAATGGTACTGATGGCATAATAAAGCCAGAACACATTCTCAAAGATCAATAAATTTAAATTTCAATGAAAATTTAACACTGAAGGCATTTTAAATATACAAAATAAATAAATGAAACAACAGAAATGAATTATAAAGTCTGTGTAAACAAAACTGTCCGTCAAATAAAGGGTTAGTTCAGACCAAAGTACCAAACTTAAGACTTTTATCATCCTGCTTTTGGTTGAAAGAGAGAGAAAAGAGATGCAAGTGGAAATGATTGAGCTTGTTTTAATTTAGCATGTGATTAATTAATTAATTTATTGATTATTGCAGCAGGAGATTTTGATGTAAAAGATGCATTTCAGCAAATGTCTAAGAATGTATAATGAAAAGTGATGAAGCCATTAGCTCAGAGTGTTGTCTGGTCCTCTAACCAGGTGAATAAAGGTGAATTTCTTCCAGTTGGAAGCCATTTCTGAGGTTGGAAAACTGCAATAATACCCAAACTTTAGCTGATTATTCAAACATTACGCTGAAAAAGCTCCAAGGTTTAGGTGCACCAGACTGAAAGACAAAAAAAAGATGTGGAAAAGACCAAAAAGTGACAAAGGCCAAGCAAAAAAAAAAAAAAAAAAAGAGAGAAGAGCCAGAGAAAGAGAGAGAACATCTGCCCATCTGTTTATTCTTCTTTTCTTCCCCGGTGTAAATGGCAGCAGCGATGAGGCCCAGCTGTCGTCCACACACACTGAGCGCAGGGAATTCAGTAGGCAATAATAGAGAGAGACGGTCGCTAATTCAAACTAATGGAGGGAGATGAAGATGGATGAGCGGGAGAACGGTGGAGCGGAGGCAGAGGTGTGGAGGGCGAGCGAGGCAGGATCACACAGAGGAGGAGAGAGAGCGAGGGGCGTGAAGAGAGACGGCCATTAAATACATTTTCCAGTCAAACAGAACGTTGTCATTGTTAATAATCAGGCTGAGTTAGCTGACACAGTGGGAGGCTTTTAATAATTTATTAACGTCATAAATTCATCTGACTCCGCTTAAAACATCAATTGTCTCTGCTGGTTAATAATCACCACGTTTAAAATGCTGGAAATACACAATAAACGTTTTTTTCCTGATGTTTAGATGCATTTTGTCAGATTTCCTGCTATAAAAAACTTGTTTTAGAGCCTAAACTCGATAAAGACAAAGTTTTTTCTCTCATTTCATGTTTAATGCAACAGTTTTATGGCCATACTAAGAAAAAATAAAATTACACAAATAAAATCAAGAATAAAGTTGAAATAATGTGAGTAAAGTCGCAATAATATGAGAATAAAGTCAATATTTCGAGAATAGGCACATTAAGAGGATAAAGTCATAATATTAACAGAATAAAGTTGGAGTATTGTGATCATTCTTGTAATGCTACAAATTTATTCTTGCATTATTTTGACTTTATTCTTGTTAAATTTTGATGCTATTCTCATATTATTGTGACTTTATTCTCAACTTTCCTATTTTTATCTTCTTAGCGTGGCCCTAATATTTTGTAGTTCAGAGCCATCTAGTGGCTCAAATTAAAAATTGCAACAAAATACTCAGAACCAAGCGAAAGAGAAACATTTCGAACTGGTATGTTCTCTTGTCTTTGCAATTTTGAAGAGTTGCTTAAAGAAACAATGTGTTTATACCTCAAGAAAATGCTAGTTTTGATAATTTACAGCTAAATTTGTCAGGTTCTTAAAAAGTAAATTTTTAAAAACTTAGTCAAATAAAGTTACTTTTTTAATTTGGTTTTAATATCAAGAAACTACTGTTATTGGGCACCATATTTATTACAAATTTAATTAAAAGTAAACTTTGTTAATCGGTTTATTAGTTAGTTGGAGGGATAGACTTTATTTAATTTTTTCTAATTTTGTCATTCAGTCATAAAATACAAACATTTATTCTGTTTAAGACATTTTGTGTTTAAACGTTTAAAAGTTTTCTTTTGGTAACTATGAAGCAGTTGTTTGGTTTTCCTGCCGTCCATTAAGAAAACTTTAACCGCAGATCTGCTCTAATCTCTGTTTTATTAAAGTGCAAAGTTTGGCCTCAA
Organism: Alfaro cultratus; assembly: GCA_903066825.1. Classification (NCBI taxonomy): domain Eukaryota; kingdom Metazoa; phylum Chordata; class Actinopteri; order Cyprinodontiformes; family Poeciliidae; genus Alfaro; species Alfaro cultratus. Next base: position 137,461 of record CAEFZX010028111.1, on the reverse strand, counting down.
CCTGCTGGGTCAGAACCGACTCGACATGCAGAGCAGGTCGGGTTCAGCTCATGTGATGAATTACAGGAAACACCATCTTCCCTCTCTCTGGAGAGAACATCTGAAAAATGGTCCAGGAAGAGACTAACACAATTATGAGTAATAGAATCGAAAAGTGCAGAGACCAACGTTAAAGTAGAGGAAAAAGTGGAAGCTGAGGTTAATGTTACTGATTTACCTTCAGTCTGTTTGCTCTCCGTTCTGCCCAGCAAGAACGGAGAAAATACGGAAATATATCGATTAAAATGACTATAATCATCTCAAAACAAAATAAATAATTTACTTCCATCTCTGTTTAAATACTAAAGACGTACAGATCTATTTCAAAGGAATCAGAATCTGTGGAAAATATTTGTATCTTTTAAACTCTAAGTAGTTCATTGGTTTTGTGACAACTAATTCTGAGTATCTCAGGAAAATGAAGTTTCGTCCAGAAGCTAATATAAAAATGTGGGCTTAATTAAAAGTTTAGGACCGAAATGATTAATAGACCTAATTGTGGTGAATTGAATATTCAAATTGATTAAGTATAGCATAGAGACTTTAAAAAAGCCTATTTGCTGAAAAAAACAACAGTCAGAACATTAATAAAGCCAAAACTGTACAAAAATTTTTATAATTTTGCACTTAATATGAAAAAAAAACCTTTCTGTGTAAATATATCCTACGTCTCAAGGGCAATACTAGCTTCCCATTATTCAAATACTGTAAAAAAATAAAATAAAATCTTCTATTAAGCTCCTTTTGCTATCCAGTAATTGTTTAATTCATAAAATAATAAACAGATCAGCCTGTATCGATGTTAAGTCAAGAAAAAAGGGCTGAGATTTCCATATGTTGTTAGAAGTACAAAGGATCCAGATGCATCTTTGCATCTGGATGTGGCTACAAAGACACATCTGCATTAAAATCAGCATTTCTTTTTGCTAAAAATGCTTTTAATTGCATTTTAGGCAATGAAATGTGTATTTCCTATTTGAGAAATAAACTGAGTTGTTTTTGCATCTCAATGTATTTCTAATTTTCAGACGTGTGTGTATGAGGGCCTGTTCATAGGACAAAAAGGAGTTAAATTTCTGCCAAAAAACTCAAATGTTTATACTATTTTAAAGAAAATTTCTAGAAAACACGTGGAAATTTCTAAACTTGAAAAGCTGAAAATATGCAAGTAAAACCTCAAAAAGTTTGAGATTAATTTCAGAAACTTTCTAGAAAAAAGTTGGCAAATTTCTCATTTTGAAAAGTTAAAAATGTTAAAATTTTTTCTAGAATTTTTTTTTAAAAGTGATGAATAAATTAATCTGTAAAATAATCAATAAAAAATGATTGCTAAAATAGTAGTAAATTGCAGCTTCAGGAAAGTGTGTTTAATACCGTCTTAAATGTCCATTTAATCTGCCAAACGAGCCTCATCAGAATATATATTGTAATTTATTGAATATGGCTGTACACTGCTGCCCATAAACAATCCTGAATGATGCGTTTTTAGTTATGAGTGCGGATAAATCACAGGTGTCAGCTTGAACCAGCCTGGAGGAATATTTTCCCTGTTCACTGACTCCGGCCTTGGATTGCTGTAACTAGGTTAATACAGCCATCTGGAAACAAGCCTGTTAATGTGTGGAGACTAGTTAATGCTGGGTATAAGTGAGGAAGGTGAGTGCTGTGTGACATTCTGGCTCCGATAGTCTTCATCACTGACTGCATATAAATGTGTGCACCTCTACCCAGGAGGGAGTGAGTGTTCCTGGGATAAAGAGCGCCTGACCAGCCCCCCTGCTGGAGCCCACAGCGGAGGAGGCGGTGGCGGCGGCGCGCCTGCGGTGGGAGGAGGAGCAGCAGGAGGAGGAGGTGCAGCGGGAGGTCCTGGGAGGGGGTCCGCCTTGGGAGCCGTCAGTCAGCAGCAGCAGCAGCTACTGGCTAACAGTGAGTTTTAGTCCTTAAAAGGACTTGCATTCATGTGTCGAAAATTAAATTTAAGTTGGCCTTTTATTGTGGTAGGAATATTTACTCTAGTAAGATTTTTCTGTCTGACAAAAGTTTGAGTCACAAGCAGACAGCGACTGCTAAGAAGCTGCTAATAACGCTTACTCACTAGCTAGTTAGCTAGCTAGCTTTTTGCGTCTCTCTTGGGTAAGTGCAAATTATCGTGTGGCAAAGACAATGTTCATCTTTGCCACACGAACCACACAAGGCTTAGGGTTTGACAGTAAGTCACTAACAATATATATTGTGATCAATAGATAGAATTGTCAAAAATTCCAGTGAACTCCAATCCAGAACTGCACAGCATTGTGGGGGATGTAGGCAGAGGAAAGGGTTTAGCCACTGAACCTGCCACATTTAGCTAAGCTATATTGGTGGAATCAACTAGCTCACTCACTCTTTGGTTACCTAGCAACAACCTGCTGAACTACTTGTTGTTACCTAGCAACAGCCTGTTGAGTAACTGGCGCAGCAGCAGTTTAAGGTTTTGCCGCTGTGCCTCATAACTGCTTAAAAGTAAAAACACTGCAGAGAGGAAACTGTATATAAAACTGGAAAGGTCACAACTCCAGTTTGGCAATATTTTAGATTTTTTAAACAAAAACACTAATCAATAATCATTGATATCAACTTATATTGTGATCTGTTTTTCAGCTATCTCGTCCAGCCCCAACCAGGCTAAGTGCATTCTGGGTAAAAAATCTGGGCACCATGATGTAAAACACGCAATTTTCTTTTATACATTTCTGTCATGATGCAAGTCTTAAATTTCATTCGTAATGGTCTTAAAGAGTCTTAAATTTGAGTTGGTGAAACCGGCAGAAACCCTGAATACCACTCCAAGCTAACACACACACACACGCAAACGCCAACACACACACGCACACGCCTTCACACTGTGTGTTTAAAAGATGGCAATATTTGTTAATGTACGCCATTTAATCTGTCCCCATCTCCTGTATTACCACTCTGCTTGGATTAATCAGCACACACTCTACTAAATGACTCAATTCATCAACACCACCATTACACACACACACACACACAGGTCACACACACATATGGACAGGCAAACAAACAGATACTCGGCCCTTTCTTTCTGCAGAAGTAATGCATTTGTACTCTCACACCGGGCAGCAGGAAGCGACAAACACTCACATTGATTATTCTATCACTTCAGTCATCACGACAACAGCAATCAGTGTTATTGTTTCATTGCAAAGAAAGCTGCCATGTGTGTGTGTCCGTAGAGCGGGAGCGCCACTCTGAAAATGGGGACTGTTTTTAGGGCAACGGGGTCATCGAGGTCAAAGGTTAAAGCTTAAACGTTTCATATTGTCAGGCAGTTTTTAATATCATCCAAAGGTAACCAGAGTAAAAAGAAAAAATAGTTTGTAAGTGATTGTATTCACTAAAGGCAAAAAATAGCTCCATTTATATGGAGAACCAAAAGGGCCAAAATTAAAAATTTCTTTAATTTTATTTACTTAATTTTAGCCAAAATTAAATACATAACAAAAAAAAAATCAAAGCTGGTATGAAAAAAGGCCAAAATTAAATAAAAAAATATATATAATTTTGTCTTTTGTCATTCCAGCTTTATTTTTTACATAAAACAACAAATTTTACATTGCTTTAATATGAAAACAGAGGTAATAGTCACAGAATAAAGAGGCAACGTTACCAGAACGTCTTAAAAATGACAAGAAAAAGTAATTTAATAAGAAAAAATTATCAAGATCTGATGTGAGAAGATCATTTTTTCTTTAATCAGTTATCTGCGCTGGTTATTATTGTAAGTGGAGAAATTCTGGCCCAATCTTTTAAGAATGAATTTAATTCAGACACATGGAGCTTTTAGCGACATGTCACAGCGTCTTACCAACCAAAATAAGTTCTATTACCTTATATTTCGCATTAAGTGATAAAGGTTTCACAGTTTAAAAAAGTAACGACTTCCTTTTCCTCCGTTTGTCTCAGGGTTGGACCTGCCGTTCATGATGATGCCCCACCCTCTGCTGCCCATGGGGCTGCCGCCTGCGTCCGTCGCCATGGCCATGTCCCAGATGAACCACCTCAGCACTATCGCAAACATGGCCGCCGCCGCACAGCAGATACACACACACGTTCACCGCGCACCTGTCATCAAGGTAGCACCAGCAGAACTGATCGCAGACCAGTTTAGTCTGTTTGAATCAAATTCCAGTTCATTTGTTTAGAAGGTCTGGTTCATTTGGTCAATCAAACTCTCGTCCAACTACAAGTCTCAGTCTCGGTTTGGTTGAAATTAACGGTTCAAGTTCATATATGAATGTCAAGCAGACTGGAGCGGGGAAAAGACTTCAGTGCAGGGCATTCTGGGTAAATACATCCAAAACAAACCAATGCGTCGTAACACTAACGGGACAAATGACGAGAGATAAATCCTACAACCACTAAAATCTGGCTTCATTTTTGTCTACAATTTGTGAAGAAGGCATTTGCTTTATTCTCTTATTCAGAAGTTTTTGTGTCGGTTCCTTCAATGGCTCTTGGTGCAGCGCCCCCACAGGCGAGGAGGGGAACTGGTTTTTAAAATGGTTTGGTTTGTTTGACATAGAGCAGTGTGAACATGAACCACATCAGCTGAAAATGTAACAAATGTTTAAATTTTGGTAAATCAGGTGTGAAAGCATCCTGAGATGGCTTTTCAAGCACAGATTTTGGGCTTTAATTGAGTTATGTTTAACTTGGGAAGCTTATATTGTCAATGACCATCAAGAAAACTCTAAAACTTCAACTAATTAAACTTGCATGCTTTGTAGAACATTCTGAGAGAACTTCTGTCAAGATAAAACCAAAATTAGTCTATTAAAGTTAATCTTTTTTAGATTGTGTTAACTAAAACCCATCAGTGAGTTCATCTTCTCATAATTGTCTTTATATTTTTAGCCTTGATCCCAAGTAGTCAGGACATTACGACCATTGAACCCCTAAAGAATACCTGTTGTTACCCAATTAACTAAACATTTAGTTTTTTTGTTTCTCTAACTTGTTGGCGTGTGACGCTCCTCTTCCTGTGTTTTTAGGAAAGAGTGTGTGACAGCCCCTCTCTGTCTCCATCTGTTGATGAAACCAACACTCCTCTGCAGTCACAGCCCAGCAGCTCGGCCTCCAGCTCGCCTGAAAGACTGGGTACACACACACACACACACACACACACACACACACACACTACACCACATTGAACTTTTCAGTCTTCACAGCATGTTTTTACGTTAGCTAAACACTGACAAATGCAACCATGAGAGGCTTTTTTATGCTGTCAATCAGTGGAAGAGTAGCTTTCTATCAATCAAAGGTTTGGGAGGTTGAATCCAGTTTTACCCAACAAATGTTTAAGACATTGAACCTTAAGTTGCCTCCTGAACTGTGAATCAGTGCTAAAGGTTTGGGTGAACGGGACTTGCAGCATAAAGTAAGAATAAAACATTGAGAATATTCTTAAATTTTTATTTGAATGATTCAACCAATAAAATTAGAGATAAACTCCACCATTTTCATGTTTTGAATTTGGTAAAAAAAATAACATAAAACTTCCTAATTATGACAAGGCCACCTTTGATGATAAATCTAAATTCTCTATCATGATAAATGATACGATAAATGCGAACCCTTAGCTCCAGAATTGACTGTTTTATCCTTCAGCTTCACAAAATCCATTTTCTGAATATTTTAGAATAGATCATAATTAGGAATCACGTTCCTAAGAAAAATCTGTGAACATGAATCGCAAATACACAGGTGCCCACTTTTCTTTTCCAGCAGCCATTGTACAGCGGTAAATCTTGAGAAAGTAATATTCAATTAAATTTGGTTATACCACTTCACAATAAAGTGGCTGTTAAAAAGTTCATAGCTATATTAATTAATCTCTATACACTTCATAAATCAGTAATAACAGTTTATTGTGCATTAAGAGTGAAAAGAAGACATTTACTAGTTTCTTGCCAAACAGTGAGCCAAGGCTGTTCACCTATATTTTATTTAAAGTTGTTATAATCAGACTGTCCTGTAAGTATTGTAAACATCTCGTTTTCACCCAGTTATTAATGATTTATAAAGTTTATAGTTGAGCTGATAACATATTTATAAATGATTTATTAGCCGTCTGTAAGCGAAGCCCTATTGTAAAGTGGTACCAATTTAGTTATATGTGGGATTTAAGCAGTTTTTTTAAAGTTTAGCTTCTTATTTTATAAAAAATACTGAAGTACGTTGTTATGAATTGCATGTCGGGGATGGATGTAAGAACTTACAAACTGCACATGTTTACACACACACACCTAGATAATGACTGTGTGTGTCTTTTGTCAAACAGGATTGGTGTCGGGTGATGCTGATGTTGCACTGACCAACTCTGCTGCACCCATCAAGAAAATAACAAAGGACAAAGGTTGGACCACACACACACACATACACACACTTACTTACACCAGTGAGGATATTCCATTATCCACACTAATCTAAACCATCAACCATTTTCTTTGGACATCTGACAAATTGTTCTCACTTAGGAGGCTTTTTCTCATCCACTGTATCCCTACAAACACTCAGATCAACACAAACAGAGAAACAGAAGCATCAGCCATTGATCAGCTGTCTCTGAACCATCAATCACAGGAAAGATGGATAGATAGGAGGGGAAAAAGGTGGGAGATGGAGTGAAGAAGGCATGGCTAAAAGGGGTCAGCGGGTCATGCACTAAAAGCATGCTGCCCCCTCCCCTTTAAGCCCCTCAGAGTTTTCCATTCTTCTAACGCGGTCCGTTCATCTAATTTTTCACTCTCGCTCTACATTTTATCATTTATGCTCCTGATGAGTCTCTGCAGACATCAGCAGAGGGAATTAAGATCAATACGGGCAAAATAAAACGTAAAAGCATCCACCTGTGATTTCTTTGTTTTTGTTTTTTTATGTGTAATAATAGTTATAAATACACTAAACATGGTCATTATACTTTTAGGGCCTCTTGTCACTTTAAAAAAACGGATGCGCAATTGTACAACCGTACATCTTTGAAAAGCAGAAGTGGAGCCTCCAGCACAACCAACAAGGATGGTTAAGTCAACAATAAAACACTTGTGTTTTCCATCAGCTAAAACAAGTTGGTAAAACAAGCTGACCAAATGTGCTGGAACTGTGCTGCTAGGTAACTGCCATGGGTTGCTAGGTAACAGGGCGGTGCTGTAACATTCTGGAGGATCATTTTTCAAACACTAAAGAACATTAATTTATTCCCAAAAATTGACAGGGTTTTTGTTTTTAAATGTTTGGCTGTTTTTAGAATCAGTAGAAACCCAAATAAAACAACAAAAATGAGCAAATTGAGAGTTTTTGCATAATAGATCCGCTTTAAAATGCAAGTAAAGATTTTTATGAGCCAATCTGGATCAATTGCTTTGTGACTGGAGACTGGAACTGCTAAAAACCGCAACGTCCACTTTAAGTTGAGATCATTTCGTTACATCCAGCTCAAGAGTTCAGGATTTCCAACTTTCTGAAAAGTGAAAGTAAGTTTTGTTAAAATGACTAAATTATTTACTTAATCTAACTTACAGCAAAGTTACATTTGAAGCTGAAATAAAGAGAAATGCTAGAAACATTGCAAAAGAATAAATGTAACAATAATTACTCATTTTAAACATAATATTTAAAGTATGTTAAGTGTTCTTTACAAGACGTTGTTTGAAAATGGTATCAAAACAACATTATCAAAACAAATAGTCATTTCTAGTAAGCAAAATTGGTTATTGTGACAAGCCAAGTTAGTGACCCTTCAAAATAAAAGGTGTGAGACAAACAGGAAGCCATTATTTGGTCAAAATAAATTGTTAATACAAGAAAACAAGTGGACAAAATTAAACTATTGATGAAGGAACGGAGGGATTTTGGGGCAAAATATGTGAAAGTTAAATTAGCTGGAAACAATAAAGCTGACATAATTTAGTTGAAGGTGGAAGAATGAAATGAAAACAAGAACATTAGGCAAAAAAGTAAAGAAAGGAGGAAAAAGTGCTGGAGAAAATGAGTGAGTGTGTAATGGTGGAGTCGAGGGATGTATGGATGAAGTGGCAGATAGGGAGTGTGTGTGTTAGAGTGCATCTTAATCAGCGTTAATTTCACAGCAGAGTTAACCCAGTTGTCGGAGTGTTGGGCATTAAGGGCTGAGCAGACACTGTGACGCACTCGCAATGAACACACACACAAATCAAGGATGTCTTTAATCCCTGCCAATTAGTACCCCACATGATTGTCTGAATACTAACAACCTCTGAGTGTGTGTGTGTGTGTGTGTGTGTGTAATTGATTTCCACGTTGCCGCTTCGCTGTCTTGTAACGTTAGTAAACTCAAACATTTCATAAAGTTTACTGATGACAGCTACACTTCATGAAAATCATCCAGTTTCTAAAAGTGGAGACGCTCCTCCGCCTGTTTGACTCCACCTGGAACAAACCTCCATCAGGGTTTCATCACAAATACAGTCGATTCTCCTAAAACAAATCAATTTCCTCAAGAAAATGTATCAAACCTCTTTTGATTAATTGCAACACTCATAATTATAGTAACTTTCAGCGCAACAGAGGGATTGTTCTTATCTAAACCAGAGCTGTATAGTGAAATATTAATGAGACCGTAAATATTTAAAGCTCTCCAGACTTTGTCTTTAACAGAAATCGGTCCGTAGACATTTGATTCTGCCTGAATTTCAAAACGTCACCAGAAAGTCCCAAAACATGCTTACTGTACAGAGTTAGAAGCAACAGCAGAGACAACATCAACTTTGATTCGATCTGGATAAGGAAAACATTGTGTTCAGATTTACAGTGCCTAAAAACATTCACTCCTGTTTGTATTGCCTTCAAAAATCCGCCATGATCAACAAAATTTGACTTTTTTTACAGAGAGAAATTACAAAACAACATTTAATGTCAGTGAAAACTGATTTTTACAACCTAAATTAAGTGACTAAATATTCACCCCCTCCCAGTCACTATGCCAGTCTGAGTAGATCCAGTTCCAGTTAACAGTTCCAGCTAAACTGTGCAAACACCACTTGCCAGGACCTCAGTTGAATTAGGTCAGTCACTTCAAAGGGTGTGAATATTTATGCAGTTAAATATTCTTATTAAATTAGTTTATTGCAGAAATTCATTTTCACCTTGACATGTAATTTGTCAAGTTTTCTTTATTTTTTCCAAGTGATCCATTTTATATTTATTTAATATAAAAACTCCTATCTTTACCAAGATATGAATAATCCATTATAACAGCCTTTGGTCTTCTAAGGAAACTGTAGTGGAGTAGACAAGTTATAGTCAAAGTATACAAATTATGCCTAATAATTTATTTTAATCAACAGTAAGTACAGATGGCATGTTTAAGGTGAATTGTTTCTCTGCTTCTTAATAACCTTCAATTTTCTCCATCAGCATAAGATTTGTTAGTTTCATTTTTTATTAGCACAAATTCACCTGAAAGAGCTAATGCCTGTTGATGCAAATTTTACACATACCTGGAAGGTCTTCACCATCATCTAGCAGTGTGATAAAGTAGGGATACTTTAACAAATCTCATGGCTAAATATCTATATTTAAGCAGTGGACTGGAGCTGATTCACGGTTCAGTATTCACAATGCTACTTGGCATGCTAGCATACTCAACGTAGCCAATCCAGGAGTGCCATTCAGTTTCCTTAGCAATGATTGGCTGTATCCCAAAGAGCAGACATAAGGAAGACATTAGCTTCCTTATGTCTGTTTCCACTGTGTATTAATACACCATTGAACCATTAAAATAGGTGGTTATGAGTGTTTTTTTATTTTTATTTGTGAATTTTAGCTGTTTGAGGTGAAATGTGATCCCTAAACCCTGTGAATATTGGAGCTCCACTCTACAGTATTTTTCATATTTGCTTCATTCAAAACTTAGGAATTGGGTTCCTGTTTGTTTTGTTTGACCCTCCAGAAGAGTCTCCATTGGGTCAGACCCTGCCGCCTGGATTTCCTGCTCCGTTTCTGTTCGCCGACGGTCTGTCGTCGGTGGAGACTCTGCTCACCAACATACAGGTACGATGGTTTCAATCAATCAATCATGTTTATATGTATGGCACATTTCAGCGACAAGGTGTTTTTATGATGCTTTACGTCATAAAAACACAAAAATACAAAGTCCTGGAACACACACAAAAATCGAAATATTGAAATTATGCCAACTCTAATCAAGTGGGTTTTTAGTCTAGATTTAAAGGACTCAGTGTTTCAGCAGCTCTGCAGTTTTCAAGACGTTTGTTCCAGATTTGTGGTGCATAGAAGCTGAATGCTGCTTCTCCGTGTTTAGTTCTGATTCTGAGGATGCAGAGCAGAACCAGAACCATGAGACCTCAGAGGTCTGGAAGGTTGCTATGACGACAGCAGATCTTTAATGTATCGTGGTGCTAAGCCGTTCAGTGATTTATAAACTAACAGTATTTTGAAGTCTATTCTCTGAGCTACAGGAAGCCAGAATGAGGGTGAGGTTCTCTGTCTTCCTGGTTTTAGTCAGGGTTCTGAATCTGATTGGTTTGTTTCAGGCAGACCTGTGAAGACACTGCTGCTGTAATCAGTGCGACTAGGATTAGTTTCTCTAGATCTTATTTAATCCTGGAAATGTTCAGATGATAGAAGGCCTACTTTGTAACCGTCTTTATGTGGCTCTGAAGGTTCAGGTCAGAGTTCATCACTACTTATTTCTTTCTTTCTTTCAAACCTTTTTTTTCAAACTATCAGGTCTGTGACGTCTTCTGGGTAAAGGATTTGTTTTCTAGAAGCATTATTATTTCCCAACAGTAATGTAACTCGTATTGCTCGTTATTTCCTGTCCAACCGTTCAGGGCCTGCTGAAGGTGGCTGTGGAGAACGCCCGAGCGCAGGACAAACAGATCCAGGCCGAGAAGAGGGAGCTGAAAATGGAGCTCTACAGAGAACGAGAGATGCGCGAGAGTCTGGAACGACAGCTCAACTCCGAGCTACAGAGCAGAGGTTGGAAACAAAACTTCTTTTCTCTTCTCAAATCTGAAGAGATGCTACATGACAGACGTGTCTTTTTCCAGCTTCCATCCAGAAACGACTGAAGAAGGAGAAGAAGGCGAAGAGAAAGCTACAGGAGGCGCTGGAGTTCGAGTCCAAGAGGAGGGAGAGAGTTGAGGACGCTCTCAAACACTCATCCTCTTCCTCCCCGTCTCCTGAGCCGCTGCACGTCGCCAACAACAACTCCAAGAACGGTACGACACCAACCTTTCTTCTTCTTCTTCTTCTGCCTTTCTTTACCAATGTTTGTGCATCTCTTCTTCAGACCCTGTAAGGTCAAATTGTCAAGATTTGTTCACTTCAAATAACTTTTCAAAAAACAGAGATGTGTATTTTTATTTTTTTTTAAATATACATTATTCTAACAAGTCGTTTTTATCCCTTACATAGTTTTATATAGATTCAGAGAAATCTGTTTTTAGGAATTAAATTAATAAAAAAAGTTGAATCATCTGTGTTAAGACAACCTAATATCCTAAAATCAGCACCTAAATTTTCCAGGAAATGCTTCTGGAAAACAAATGTTAATTTGAAAGCACTTCCTGTTTGATTCATTCAGAATCTGACAATAAAACATGTCATTTCTATTAGGCTCAATATTATAGATTATCCATTTTTAACAGCCATCACCATCTACAATAACTCTTTGGAGAAGTTGAGTTAATAAGAATTACAACTTTTGAATTTGAATAATTTCAAGCCGTTTCTAACAGATTTCAGGGCCATGAACAAAATGTGTGAAAACAACTGTTGGTATTTTTACTTTTAACACGTTCCTCACTGCTGTTTGTGTTAACACTTTCCAGCGACTAACGTTTTCTGATAAAACCTCAAGAAAGATAATGTTAGCTGTTAATATTCCGGCTGATCTGGCTGTGAAACCATGTAGATATCCAAACACAAACGTCCTTTGTGTCTCAGTTTAACAAGGTAACAAGGTGCTTTTGGGTTTTTATTGGCCGACCCACTGAGACTCAGTCTTGTCTCTGTGTTTCATACCAGACGCTGCCGTAGCCGAGGACAAACCTGAACTTAATGGAAACCAGCAAGACAACGGCGCTGTACAAGGTACAAACAACACACACACACGTCCCATATTAAGAGATACCATACTGTACACAAGTACGTTCAAAGGCTGAGCTTTACACACACATGGTGGGCACATGTGTGTGTGGGGGCCCCATTTAGATTAGTGGAGACATTAGACAGACGTTGTGGCCTCCCTTTGAAGTGTACCTTAGGAAACACACACGTCTTAACATGTTTTATTTAGCCTGAGTGCATTTAAAGCAGTTTTTAAACCAGGGCCAGACGTGGATCAGTTACTGCTGTCAAGCTGTCCAGTGGTTGTGAACAGTTTACTACAGTAACGTTCACATGGTAAAGATGTGGAAAAAAATTTAATAAGGTAGTTTTCTGTTGCAGTAGCATTGTCTCACGCTTGCCTTTTCATTGAGGTTTCTCATGTGCTGAAAGAAATGGCAAAATGTGAAATATGTTTCTCAATTTCTTAAAAAAATGAGATGGTTTTTGGATTGAAAAAAAAAAAAAGGACTAAGGTGGTCCACCGTGTTTTGTGTTAAAATATATTGAAAGTTATAAAAATTCAGAGATGCTCAGCTTCATAATTTGGAAATAACTCTTGAGGCTAACAGGATGTTGCCCAGTTCAATGCGTCAACTATAAATGTAGCTCAGTCTGTCTTTTCTGTTACTGATGTATAAAAAAAAACTAAACTAAATGAACAACCCTTAGACTGGCAGGGGGCAGATATAATACACTGGGGCAAACCCTGGAGTTCCTAGAAATTTAGTATAAATAATAAAATATCACTTACATTTATTTATTTAGAGGCTTTTTATACACTTTTCAGGGGTGGCATTGATTTAGTTTCTGAGTGTTGAGAGATGAGCAGAAAGGTTCCAGCTTAGCTTAAATTCCAGGGTTATAAAGTACGTTAAGCCGAGCCCTCACAGGTACAGTAGCGATGCTTGTGTGTTAGTATGCATGTGTCGTCGTCTTTCCACCAGCTGTGCTCAGTCCTCCCTGACATTGAAAACCTTCACCTGAAACTCTGCGAGCGTATAACATCTCTACACGCACTCACACTCCGTAGGTGTGTGTTTGATCCACATACTTGTGAGACAGGGAGCTCTAATTAGCTCTCACTCCTCTTTAGACCCCTTTTAGATCCCCCTCTCTTCTGCAAGCCAAGCACTCCGACACACACACACACACACACCTGATTTCATTAATGTTGATTGGCCCAGTAGGACCCCTTTGCTGCCTTGCTCTCTCTCTCTCTCTCACACACACACATTGGAAAACACACACTCATCCCTCCTGCCATAAAAGCATTTTGCACCTACGGTGGTTTAGCTTCACACACACACACACACACACACACATGCACGCACGCCTCCCCTGCCTCTCACCTTCTACACTCTTAATTAACGAGTGAGGAGAAAACTGCTGAATACAAAGAAAGACATCGCATTACAATCAAAAAGAGAAGAGGAGAAAGAAGGGAGTGAAAAAGACGAGAAACATGGGAGAGAGTACAGAAAAAATGGACGAAGGATCCTGGGCGTGTTTGAAGAAAGAGGAAGACACGAAGTAGTAGGAAAAAATGGGAGAAAGAAGTAAATCAGGCTTCTTTAGAGAACAGAGAAATGGAAGAATAATGGAAATAAAAATGAAAAAGTTTAGTGAAGAAGAGAAGAAATAAAACAAAGGGTGCAGCTGCAGGAGAAATGAGGATTTCCTGGGACAGCTCTGAAAAATGCGACCTTGTTCTGAGACCTGGTGACATTTTCTCCACCCTGCTGATAGACTCCTAACGAGGCAGGTCAGCGTCATTTTTAACCAGGACACCAAACACACACACACACACACACACACATGCACGCACACACACAACAGGCAGGAGGTGAATTTAATTTTGGTGACAGATGTGAGGAGAAGAAAACCTTCATCCCTTAATAGTAACACAGTAAAAAAGAGGACAAAATAATCAGGAAGTTGCTTTACATCTTCATCTGTCGTTTGACTACATATTAATACCAACATGTGGTGGGAAGATATAAGAATATAATATTTACAAATGTTTTGAGTTTTCAGAGGGTAACAACACTGGCATACTAGGAAACCGTTCAGAACACTGCAAAAACACAAAATCTTACCAAGTAGTTTTAGTCTGTTTTCTAGTACAAATATCTTAGTACACTTGAAATAAGACAAACTCAAAATACAAGTAAATTTTCAGCAAGAAATATGAGCTTGTTTTAAAGTTAATAATTCCTTAATATTGATGAAAATGTTCTAGTTCCACCAACTTTCAGGTTGACTGATAAGTCAGAAATGCAAAAATCCAATCTTTTTCCAACCAGTGAACACACCACACGTTATACTTTTAACTATCAGGTCATTCGGTAACAACTTCTCCAGTGCAGAAGTTGTTACTGAAGGAAGAGGAATCAAAGTTGACCATTTCCTGTCTTACGGAGGAGTTTTAAACGAAAGGTAGAAGCCGTAAGAAGCTCTTTCCGACGCCATGTTGCCTCCCTCAACATGGCGTCTGGTACATCAGAGAGCTGAACTTCAGTCTGTGAAGATCGATTCGTTCTTTTTCTACAGACTCCCATCTAATTATGGTTCAGTATTCATGGATTTTGTTCTAAAAAAAATCATGGGTGTTAGCTTCTTTGGTAGCGCTAAGACTTGCTTTTGAGTATTGGTGCATAAAAATGCACACTTGGTGTTTGAACTGTTAAAATAGATGGTTGCAAACGTTTTTAGAAAAGAGTTTCAAGTATTTGTGGGAAGTGGAGATGGTGGCTAATCCTCATGACTGTATTTTAGCTACAGCTGATGCTCTAGTTCAGGGGTCTTGACCTTTTGAAAAAAGACGACCTCTAATTTTGATGAACATCTACTGCAGGATGTTTGTTTTTCTTACACAGCCGCTACTTTACATTTTTTGGGGTTGTAAAATAAAGAAAAGCCTAAAACATGAATAGATTTTATTCCGTGGGATGTTGACTTTTATGGAAAATGATAAAAGTTTTAACCGAGTGACAAGAAAAGTAGATTTAAAAACATGTTGCTGGTTCTTTTATTGATATTCTGCAACTATTCTGTGAAAATAAAACCTGCATTTCTTTTTATTTTAGCTGGTTTATTATTTTTACCCGTGTTTTTATTAAAAGTTATTGCGAAAAATCCAAAGATCTGCAGATCTGCTCTATTTGAAAATGTCAAAGTAAGAAAAAACATTGTTGAGATGTTTAGTGATGCTATTTCCCATTAAAGTGTTTCCCTGCTTTAACACACCTGATTCTGATTACTGCTGTTCAGTAAAAGTCTGTTAATCAGCCAACTGGGAGAAAAAAAGATTTAAAACTCTTGTTTGAACAAACTTTATGGCCCCAATTTAGCTTCATAAACATTGGTTTCACTCAAAAACAACTGATAAAGACTCAGAATGAGAAGTTGTAACGAGCGCGCCGCTCCTTCCCTCCTTCCTGTCTCCGCCATGTGAAAACATTGTTTAGCTCAAACTGTACAGGCTTCAATAATTCCCAGACGAAGACTTGTCTTCCCACGTTGTACGACTTTCAATTCTTGAGAGTGTGAGGAGAATAATCGTTTCTGTAAGAACAAACAGCAGCTTAATGCAGATGATTCAGCTTTCTTTTTTGTGGATTTCATCCACAAAAACAATTAAAATAAAATTATATTCTGGATAAAATGTCTTGTTCGTTGGGTCATTTGAACTGAATGAATCTTGAACATTCAGTTCTCTTTGAAGAACCGCAAACTAATTAATTAATTAAAGGGAAATTCAATGTTTTTGTGACTCATGTCATTCAACTAGCTTTAAAAATGGTCAAAATATTTCATGAGAAGAATTTAGATTTATTGTTGTCCCAATTTCAATTAATGACATTACTGGAAACCCTTTTTTTTTTTTTTATCACAAAAGCATCAGTAAATGTCAGTACATTTGAAAATATGATTTATTTCAAATGGAAGTGCTTTTCCAGAAGAATATTTGTGGCGCTATAAATGCTTCCAAATGCAGTCACAGCCATACAGTTACCCCAAACAGATGCAATCAATAGGTTTTATTATCATTTTTAACTTTATCACACACCACAAAATATTTGCGTCGATATTCCGCTGATGTTGGAAAAACACAATCATTTAAAACATGCAATGCTGTCATGCATCTACCACTTCCTGTCGTCTTCTTTGGCGTTTCCGCCAGTAGTAACATGTTGCCATGTTTCCATTAAGCAAATTTATTTCCGTAATTCCAATTTTGCATGGTCAACGGAAACACAGCAACTGTTGTTGTTATTGTCCAAGTTCAAAAGTCACTGAAATAATTTCCTCGTTTAATTTTGAGCTGCTGTTGACTTTGAACTTTGTCACTTTGGTGTTTGTTTTTTTAAGCGCCCAGTTTTTGCTGTTTTCCAAAAATAAAAGCGTCGTTAGCCAAAACCCTGACCGTCCTGCAGTAAAAGTCGTGATGAAGTTGGTATTTTTAACCAGAGGAAAGTTGCAGATTACAGTTTTAAGGTCAGCACTGAGGGGATCGTCACGGCAACTCTTTAAGTTTCAGAGCAGTTTTTTTTTTTTTTTTTTTTTTTTATTAAACCTGCAGCCTGAAGGGGAAGAAAACGTAAAAGAGGGCAGGAGAGGACAGAGAGAAGAATGGGGCGGGATAAAAATAAGAGATGGAGGACAGGAGGGAGCAAGAGGATGGGATGCATGTAGAAGAGAGGGATGAAAGAGGAGGAGAGGAGGGGGTTTGAGTGGATTGTGAAGTGATAAAAATAGGGAAGGGCAGGCGATGAGAGGGATGAAAACGAGGGAAGGCTGGGAATATGAAGGAGGAAGTGAGCGCAAGATGAAAGAGAAAATTTAAGAAAGTTTTATATTCCGACGCAGAAAGTCTTACTCAAATCTTTAAGGAGTGAAGAGGTAAAAGACGAGTATCGAAGTAGCAGAGGGCAGGGGAAAAAAAGATGGAGAAAAGAGGGAGGGCAGGTCTATGGTTGCTGTTATGCAGAAATGTAAACAGTTTGCAACGTTCGCAGAAAACAATGACACCGCGGGGAGAGGAAGGTGCGCGAGCGTCTCTGTTGTACGTACGAGTGTGTTTAATGTGTGGGTGGGTGCAGCAACAGCACCGCAGGGAGCGGAAGGAGAGCGACGGAGGTGAAATGAGAGAAAGAAAGAAGGGAGAGACGAGGGAGGGAGAGAGAAGGGGGTCCACCCTGGCAAAACCGGGGATATGAGATTTCTATCATAAACGGATACTGCGTAAAGGGAGAACAAGAAGAAAACAACTTCCTCTTTAAATAATCATGATCCCAGTTCCTGTGCAGATGGAAACTCATTGGATTTACTTCATTTAGGACTGAAGCTGCAGCTGCTGCTCCAGGAGCGTCTAACAGCAACATAATGGTGTTTAAATCACCTGTGTCAAACTCAAGGCCCGCGGGCCAAATCTGGCCCACCATAGCTTTTTATGTGGCCCCTCTGGACTCCAGAGGGATAAATAAAACCTGTAAGATCACAGTTGTGTCTGCAGGTATTATTTTATCAAATCAAAGCAGTTTTGTACCTGCATGCTGCCAAATTACATCAATCAGAAATTCACTCTTGTGAGTTTATTGCAAGATTTCTGCAAAGATGGTCAGAAACATTTTTGTCTAAGTGATGCTAACACCCACCTGCAGGTGGCGGTATGTCTTACATCTATCACACTGCTGCCTTACATTTTGATCCATCTGATTAGGTAATTTTTAAAATATTAAATGACTGATAATTTGATCAGTTACTCAGTATTGAGTAGATTATTTTTTTTTACCAAATACTAATTTCTTGGATGGCTACATTTTACTTTTACTTGAGTACAAACATGTTGAAATAGTCCTACTCTTGAGTATGTTTTCTGGGTACTCTTCCCACCTCTACAGAAACAGAAACCGCTTACTTAACCGCTTAACCATCTGTTGAGTTGAACGTTTCTAAATTGTTTGTTAAAATTTGACAGATAAAACTGAAATAAAAACAGCGGGATAGTAAACCTCTGAAATCTGGTTTGTGTTTTCCTCCAGAGTCCCGGGCGTTCCTGAAGACCCCCATGATGTTCTAGATCGAAGAACAATCCTTCCTCCTCTTCCTGTACAAACTCCACCAGCCCGTTTCCACGACAACCACGACATCCACTGGATTACATCACGGCGAACGCAAACCCCAGACGTTTTCTTTTCTTTTCCACACGGATACAAAACAATGAGACTACTAAAAGACACACTGGACTTGTTTTGGGGTTCTCTTTGCTTCCTCTTTTTAGACAAACCTTCCTGCGCTCATTCCCGTTTTTCTGAATTCATTCCAGAACCTTTTTCCTCCCAGAACCTGACGGATACGCCGTCATTCCTGAGAGAACAGAGCAGGACCGAACACGACTCACGTTTGGAAAAGAAAATAAGAGACGCATCCGTGATTGGACAGACTGGTGGGAAACGGTCCAATCATGCGATTTAATCTGCAGGAGACTCTTCTTGATTGGTCCTGACTTATGGTTTTATGGGAAAGAAAATATAAAGACAACCTCATTGGCTGATTGTTGGATCGGCCAGTCAGAGGAGCGAAATGAAAAGGATTTAAGTATAAAAAGTTACGAGACAAAAACACTGAAGAAGAACTGGAGGAAAACAGCAACTAAAGGAACGCATGGGAAAACTTCTGATGGCTAATTTTACACTTTGAACTCTTCATCCTCTAATAAAACCACTTCTGCCCCTTTTTCTTTTCTCTTCACATTAAACTACAGTACTGCTTCTCTGCATGACTCCTCACTTGTTTTCTCCTCCTCTCTGTTTTTTATCCCGTCGTTTTCTCGGTTCCCCCGTAAAGGAGGCGATGCTCTGAAAATGTCGGGCGCAGCTTTTCGATGTGTAAACTATTTTCTATTCCCCTTAAAAATGTGGAATCGGTTTCTGACATGATGCAAAACTTTAGAAAATCATTTTTACTACAATGGAGTGATTTTTAAAACATGGTACAGTATAATCTGCTCCTCGATGTTTTTCACATTTTATTCCAGAAAGCAGAAAAATAAACAGTTTCTGGTGATTAAAACAGGAGAACGCTTAAACTGCCCTGATGCAAACTTCTTTTCAATGATTTTGGATTAGAAAAAAAACAAACCAGCTTTTTCTGCAGGTGTTGAAATCAAGCGCTCCTCATCTAAAACCAGAAACCTTTTTATTTCCTAGATTTTCAGACCTACTCCGAGTGCAGACTGTTGTGTTGAAGCTTTGTTTATTCCACTGCGTGTTTTGTTCATTTGTTGATTTTCAAACGTGTGTGTGGGACGAATGAGGGCAGGGAACCGGTCAGGGTGGGCGGGGCTTGGGCTTAAAGGGACATACTGTGTAGATAGAAACAACATTCAGCGTTTTGTTTGTTTTATTTTCTTCTGATGATCTCTCGGTCTGTCACTGTTCTCTGGGTTTGAAATGACTGCAAATATACAGTATTATAATGAACTGGAATGTCTTGTGGTGTTTTACACACACACACTAGTCAGCGAGCGTTGCTCAAAATAAAACACAATTAAACGTTCAGTTAAGACTAAATGGCAGCCATTTTCATTTGAATTCAAGGTTTTGTTGTGAAACATTTCTCTTCCGTTTTCTATGAAGATGCAAAGAATTTGTTCGTTTTACAGTGTTAACATTAGGCCTGTCACAATAACAAATTTCGCAGGACGATACATTATCTCAGAACTTATTGTGATAAATTATTGTTTTGAGAACATTTTTAAGTGATATAATAGCAATAATGCCATAAAAATGCAAGAACACGTTTTCAAAGATCAATAAATATTAAAACACTGGAACTAGAAGACGTCTGGAATATCCAAAATAAAGAAAGAAAACGATTAAATAAATTATGAAGTTTCTGTAAACAAGATTGACTTTCAAAAAAAGGGACAGTTGAGACCAAAACATCAGACTGAAGACTTTTATCATTCAGTTTTTGGTAAAAAAAAAAAAAAAAGGGAGAAAAACTGAGAAAAACAATAAACCAATTGTTTTAATTTATCACGTGATTAATCAATTTACTGCTTATTGCCAGAGGCCTATCTGTGGTAACTGACAACATGTTAGCTAATGTTGAAACTGCATGTGGGTAACCATGGTAACCAGTGACAGTTTAAAGGCCGTCCCGCCGTGTTTACAAACAAATAATCCCTCGATAATCGTGATCTAATTTAAAGGCCACACGGTGTTTTTAATATCAGTAAACGATAATCAGTCTTCAGTGGAAAGCGCTTCGGTCTCCGGATGGCCCTGAACGCACCGAGCGCGTTGCTTCATTGTTTAACCGAGTCTGTAAGCGAACACATCACCGGCGTCTCCGTCCAGAATGTAACACTATCTGTCCGTCCGTCTGTCTGTCAGGGAGGTTAAGGCGTTTATGCTCACACACTCCTGATCTCCACCTGCTGATGACTGCTACGCTCACACACACACACACACACACACACACACACACACCGAACTGACAGTAAACACACACACACGTGGTGTATGTTCCATTTAGACTGTATGTTTACTCTGCATTAGGAGCTTAATGAGGTGAGGCCTTTCCCTCTTTCCCTTACTTTCTCTTTAATGGATCTCTACCTCTTTCTCTCTCTCCATATTTGTCTTTTATTCGCTCTCATGTCTCCCCCTCTCTGTTTTCCTTTCCCCTCTTTTACAATCATCCCCACTGTCACTCTTTTGACCTTTGCTTTTCATTTTTCCATCCTGAGTTTTCATCTTCTGTCTCTTTCTGTCTCTCCATCTCTTTCCGTTTACCAAATAGCTGATGTCACTTTTTCCATTTCCCACTAATGGAAGCAGAAACACTGAGCGATGGACGGCGGAGGGGAAGCAGCCGCAGATGAAGAAGGATGGATAGGAAGGGAAGGAGGCAACGAGGAAGGATGAAAAGGTGACAGTGAGGGAAAAGAGATTGAAGGATCCGAGGGTCAAGACAAGATGGAGGAAAAGAGGCGGCACAGCGTTTTGAAGTCATATTTGGGAAAAGAAAGTATTGGTTTAGAAAAAACATAACAGGAAGTGAATATTTCCATTAACTTACAAAACAAATGGTTAACTAGTTAGCGATATTAACATTTCAAACTTTATCAAAACTAAGAAAAATACTGGATTGAATAATCTGACAAAATAAAGTGTGAAATTGGATTATTTTAGTAATTGTAATCAATTATTCTGTTTACTAATTGAAATAAAAGTCACATTTTGTAGTAGCTATTTAAGTTAGTAAAAGAAATATGTGACAGAAAATGCTACTAAAATAATTGCTCTGTTTTTATACATTTTATTGCTTAAAATGCAATGAAATTTAAATGTCAGTCACCAGTGTGAAGTCTGACAAAACATGTTTTAAAGTGCAAAAACAGATGAGAAATAAGTTTCACATTAACTTCTAAAAATTAAAACTCAAATTGAGGCATTTGTAGACACTAACTTTCATATTAGACTTCACTGTCTTGAAAGTTTAAATCTGAAAAAACTTTCATAAAATTGATATTTCTATTTAATTATGAGTGACAAATTGGGCTTTGCTACTAATTGTCAACACTAACGACTAGCTAACCAGGTCAATGAAAAGTTTTAATAAAAAAAATTGCAAGGAAGAGGGAAGTAGCTCAGCTATGCTAGCTTGACTCTGACAAACCTAACATTTAGATGTGCTGTGGAATTTGAAGTGTTTTAGTTCTGTTTAAAAAATAATAATGAAAGGGCAAACTAAACACCACCTCTGACAGATCCTAAGTAGACAGAGCAGGAGTTTAAATTAGCTAATCAACCACCGCTGTGTTAGCTTAGCTAATAGCAGCGGTAGCTAATCTGCCACAGCGATCCCTTATTAATAATCATAAAATAAACATCAAGCTTGAAAACAGTACTGTAGCAGACTGAATGTTCTGTTCTTTATGTGGTAAATGTTCGCGTTTTTTGTGTTGAATCCTGACGTATTAGTGGCGTTGTTGTCAGTTGCTATGGCAACAAGTCTGCGCGTAGCGTAACCCACACAGAGCAAAAAAAAAAAAAAAGAATATGAGTGATTTTGAGTTATTCTTCAACGTTTTTTCTGCGTTATTTTTCACTTTGCTGTAGCGCAAAGTGTCAACGGAAACGTTCTAATCCGGCAGAACGACTATCAATGGCAAGTGAAAGAAAAGTTTTGTTGCACAAAATTTGTGAAAGTAAACAATAACATGCAACGTGTCCATATTAGGACTTTGAACCACCTCCATTTATTTTAGTAACCACATTTATGCTTAACCCAAACCATTACCAGTATAACTTCAACCAACAGTTAATTCACACCACATCTCTAAAACCTCAACCCAAAAGGGGGTCCACCATGTTAGGACCAGGCTTTGGTCCCCACAAGGACCGTCAGTACCTAGAAGGTTAGAGAATATTCCAGAGAAGGTCCTAAATAGGCTAGATAATCAAGTACACACACACACACACACACACACACACACACACACACACACACACTCCGTCATTAGTCTTCATTAGAGTCTTTATGAGGAAAATTAGGAAGGGAGTTTCTTCCCAAACTGAACCCTGGGGTCCAACCTGCCAGCCAGAGTCTGTGTGTGTGTGTGTGTGTGTGTGTGTGTGTGTGTGTGTGTGTGTGTGTGTGTGTGTGTGTGTGTGTGTGTGTGTGCGCCTGTGCATGTTTGTGTGTAATTATAGTTAATCTCTTCAATGATTTTCAGTGGATCAGAGAAGAAAGGATTTTGGACACCAGCGTCTGTTGGACAAAATCTAAAGATTAACTCTGTCCTTCATCAAATCCTTGTGTGTAAAATAAATTTTAAAAAAAATCTGAAGGAAATTCCAAAAATACTCAACATTGACCTAGAACATAAAACAAATTAAAACATTATTATAAAAATGGTTAATGAAACCTTAGAGAACATTTATTGATTTTTACGTGTTGTAACTGAGGGTTGGCTAAGACCCTCCTCCTGGCTCTGATTGGCTGTTTTGTCAGGAGGAAGTGGAAGAAACTCATCTTTTCACAGATTACTTGTCTCATTTAACACTTTTATGGCAGTTTTAAAAAATATTTGAAACTACGTTGAACATGCTGCAGCCCCCAAGAATATCAGTGAGTATAATAAAGAAAAAAATATATAAAAAATGATTAAATATTTTCACTCAGTTCTCCTAAAGTTGGATTATGGAGGTTTCCATAATTTGTAGCCATTAATTCCTCCTTTATATTTATTCTGATGCTTATTTACCGACTGCTGATAAAACACAGAAACCATGAAAACCAACTACTGAGTAGATCACTAATTTTGCACCTGCTGTTTGTATTCCTACAGCATGAACGCTGTGTGTGTGTGTGTGTGTGTGTGTGTGTTTTCTGCCTATTGAACTGGTTAAAATGAATAAACACCACTGTTTCTTTCTCTTCGTCTCTCAGCGCTCGCTTGCTTCGTCCCCCTCTCTTTCAATTTCTCCCACACATATTCACAATCGTATTCATTCAGAGTGAAACTCGCACACGTGTGTCCCTTCATCTCTCCCTTTCACACACACAATAAACACTTGTCAGTGGACGACATCAGACGTTTATTCCTGCTGGAGCGAGGGATTTGTTTTTGTTCTTCCTGTCATTCGCCCATTTGACTTGATGGATGGAGGGTGGTGACGCAAAACACCTGCCACACACACACACACACACACACACTCAAAAACTTTTCACGTTATTTGAAAGAGGCTCACAATTACCGTTTATCAAAATATACTTGGATTTATTATGCACAACTAAACAAATTAATCAGAATGAGTCTCCTAAACTAGTCAAATCCTAATTTGTAAAAGATTTTTTTTTCTTCTTCTATGGTTTCAGGCTGATACAAGCGGTCACGGTTGACTTCTAGCTTGACCTGAAGTGTAAACAACAGTTTATCTCCATCGAGGACAAACGGACAGCGAAAACACAGAGCAGGAAGAGACGAGAACATCTGGCTCTCGGTATGTTAGTCAAGGAAACTGTATGTCAAAATGGAGAAAGCGTAAGAACACCTGCCCTAAACATCCACTAACAACTCAACCAGGAGAGGCAAAGTAAACACAGCTGAGAGCCACAACTCAACTCTAAGACTACAGAAAGGATTTAATACTGATTTTTGTTTTCTTTGCCCAACTTCAGTGCTTATAATTGGAAATAAAAACTCCATAAATGAGCTAAAAAGGTGGTTTTAATTGTAATATCTTGTGATAGAGGTCTGTATGCAAGTATATTAATAGAAAATTGAGTGGAAGGAAGAAGTGTGGTAGGAAAAGATGCACCAGCAATCAGGAGAACTGAAGCATTATCGGGATTGTCAAGTAAAATACATTCAATAATTTGGAGAAGACATAATTATAAACATTACAAGAAATAAAGCCTTGAAATATTTAACTCTATGTGTGATAAACCTGAATAGATATGAATTTCACTTCCTGAAATGACCAACAAATAGTATATATATATATTTTTGCCTAAGTGATCTTTTGGAAAGAAAGAGGTATTTTAGGAAGCTGAGGATATTCTAGTTATTTTAGAAATGCCTGGATTATTAAAACATTATTAAAATGTTTTTCCATCCATCCAAGTCTCCAGTTTCTTACCACAAATATTTCAGCCATAAACTTTAAATGGGTTAAAGATGTAACCCATTTAAATTTTTCATGTCTTATTCATGTGAAATGTCACATGAAAATCAAATCTAACGCACAACAAGTTTATTACAGTTCCCTAAAAAGAAAAACTGAGAT
The DNA here is from genome assembly GCA_903066825.1 of Alfaro cultratus. NCBI lineage: Eukaryota > Metazoa > Chordata > Actinopteri > Cyprinodontiformes > Poeciliidae > Alfaro > Alfaro cultratus. The sequence goes on along the minus strand of CAEFZX010028111.1, from coordinate 112,436 downwards.
TGAGAAAACATTTTTAACTGAAAAAAATAAAAATGGTAATTAACGGGGGAAAACATGTTAATAAAGCTTAATAAAGTTACAGACATATCAGCTGTTTTCGAGTTCATGAATCTATTTATTGACCTTTTGAACTCCTGTGAATTTTTTTGTTTCTCCCACCCAAACATTTTACGTCAGCTGTCGGCAAATTACGGCGCTCAAAACTCCACATCCGTAAATGGCGACAGGAAAAGTTTGGACTAAACACCAGAGTCCATTTTTGTTCAATAATAATCGGATATACTTTTAGAAATTGGTGTCCTCTGTTGAGTATTAATTACCCAATCGATGTAAACATAACCACAGTACTTGGACCTTTTAGAAAGAAAGTATGAAAAATATAAAGCTAATAAAAACTCAACTATAACTAAGCAATACTTAACTAATACAAACTAGCTAATTGAAATTAATCACAATGAAATAAAAGTAAACAATAATGAAAAACGCAGAACTTTTGATCATTACAGACACAAAAACAGACATGGATAAAATAACACGCATGTGTTCAGCAAAACATTGCAGCAACTATTTCAGTGAGCCGCGATCCTGGGGGTGGACGAGTGTGTGGCCCATATGGCATCATGGGAATAAAAAGAGAAACACACACACACACACACTCCAACTTTGGACATAAATTGATACCAAATTAGAAACTTTCTCTTTTTTTCCTTTAAACAGACTCAGGAGCTTGGCAGGCAGAGCGGACACTTGACCAGAGGGAGACGGAGACGGACAGAACGTGAGAACGGAGGAAGAGGAATTAAAATAACTTTATGACTGGACGGAGGGTGATTGAGGTGAAAATTGATCCGGAGGGAACCGCTCTGTATTTGCCGTGTTGTTTTAGCTGGATGACCTTGGAGAGCCTCGCGCAGATAGCAGCTGGTCATCTCTGGGTTTAAATTTGGTTTGAGATCTGGTTGGAGCGCAACTATGTGGAAAACAGATGGAGAGCGAAGGAGGACAGAAGAGACCAAACTCCTCCAGCCTGACTGAGGATTCGCATTGGCAAATTGTTATTTCATTCACTTTTATTTCATTTCCAGAAACGCTTTCACGTCGCTTGAAAAGAGCGGCAGAAGTAAAACGCGGCTCTGGCCGAGTTGGACTCTTTCAAACATGCCAAGAAAAAACACTTTGAGTTTAGTTAAAAGGGAGAAGATTCGACAAAAACTTCCTGCAAAAAGTCAACCGTCTCATTATGTGGGGATTTTCTCATCTAGTAGTTACAGTTGGACCCAACTCTGGTGACCCAATTCAGCGTCAACAATCTGCTTAGAAATGGACCACAAACAGTGAGAGCCGCTTCATTCACATCTGAGGAAAGTAGTTTCAAAAAACCAGGGCTGGGACTTGAACGTGTTAATTTCAATCCATTAATTACATGGATTTTTAAGGAATTAATCACTTTTAATTATCAGCCATATTAATATTGGATATAGATTTTCATATCAGAGCATCCCTCATTTTTAAAAATGATTTTAACATTTTAAATGGATTGAATTGTAATTCCTCTGAGAAATCCAACTTGATTAAAATGAATAAAAAGCTTCACAAGAACTGCTGACTGGAAACAGCCTACATGACCATCAATGTTAAAAAAGACAAGAAAAACAACCCAATAATTCAATTAAGCTTATTTTAGCTGCAGACAACCCAGTTTTACTAAAATGGTCAGAACCAATTAAACCATGAAAAAATGTTGCCAAAATACAAAAACACCAGAAAAAAAGAGAGCTGCATTCACATTTAATATACCAACCTTTTAACAAGAAACAATGAACTGTTACATTTTTTAGAAAACGAGAGAGAAGGAGGAGCAGAATAGATATGAAGTGAGTTGTGATATCCAGTCCTCAGGTCTGTTGTGTGATCATTTCACAGCCTAAATGTCCAAAGGTCAGCTGTTAATAATGGCAAGCCCCGCGGAGCGAGCGTATGCAAATGTGTGTGTGAGAGAGGCAGACAGTGAGTGTGAAGGCCTGCATGTCACACCTTTCTGCTCTAAATGCCATGTAGTCTGCCGTTAGTGTCACTGCTGGACCGTCCCCACGAGGCTGGGAGATCAGCGTGCGTCTGGAAATGTAACCCGACACCGAGCAGTTTCGTGAGCAACGATCCGTGGGTCCAGAGGCCAACGCTGCGGTCAGACGATTCTCAGCTTTCCAGCTAAAAGTACAAAACAGCAACAGCAGGAGAAAGTTGGGCTGTTTTGAACTCGGTTCGATTAGGAGCCAACATTTTCAGCTGCTGTGGTTATTTCACGCTGCAGTGTGTAAAACAAACCAAACTAGTTGAAAAAACAGTTCTCCGCCTCACCTGTGGGGGCGCTGCACCAGGAACCACTGAAGGAAGCGACGTAAAAACTATTGAAGAAGAAAGAGAGCAACTTTCTACGTCACAAAACGGAAACAAAAATGGAGTAGCGTTCGATATTAGCAGTTGTAGGGTTTCTCTTTTGTGTTTGAACGAGACTCGCATGTTTGTTTTGGTTGCATTTACCCAGAATGCCTTGTGCTGTAATCCACTTAATGGTTTTGGAGCGGTGTCCGATCTGCTTTCATCCACAAACAGTCAAACTGAACTGAGTTCACTTTAATTAAACAGAGACTCAGGTTCTTAGGCAAACCACAATTAGCTTCATGTAACTTTTATAAGAAATTATTATTATTATCATTATTTTACATATTTGTTAAAACTGTCACCATGTCAAGACAGTTTGATATGAGACAGATAATCTGTGAAAAGACAAATCTCCCTGAGTTACTATTGTTGTATGAAGAGATGCACCGATCCCGACCAAAAACAACCAATCAGAACCAGGAGGAGGGTCTCAGTGCTAACAATCAACTCATGAATGCGCTGCTAAATGTGCTAGAGGTGGAGAAACAACTCATCATTACAGGAAAACCGTTTATCTGCCATCATCGGTGGGTATGCTAACTAGCCTGAGCGTTCACAACAGGCTATGCTAGCTGCAGAGCAACAGAGAGCAAGAAGGGGAGGAGAGAGGGAGGATGAGCATCGCCACACAAGATTGTGATTGACAACACCAAGTTATAGTTACATATTGCAACTTTAAAACCTCGGTCTCCATTGGTTTGACGTTAACGGTTCCAATGCTTTTCTGAAAACCGGCTCCTAAAGCAGGAAGTAAACTACAGTGCAGGGCATTCTGGGTAAAAACAACCTAAACAAATGTGTGTATCTAGCGCTAGCCGGAGAAATGGCTTGTAGTCTTTTACCAAAGACAGAACAAGCATCCGGCAACCAGTAAAATCTGATGCTACTCCATTTTGTTTACGTTGCGCTCCATTTCTTCTTCAGGGGTTTTTATGTCGTTTATTTATAGTTGACTCTCTTCTCTAACAGAAGAACATTTTGACTTATTTCAAATAAAATATTTGCTAGACATTCAGCCTTTTTGTCATTTTAAATACAGTATATTAAGGGCTTCTATGCTAAAATTATAAGAAAATGTATTTCAATTTCATCTAATGTAATTATTCTTATACAATATATGCCAAAGTAAGCATTTTAAAAATAAATCACAAAAAGGGAAGAAAAGACTGTTGGACATAAAGCCAATTAATCAACAAACTAACAAAAGCTGTAATGCTCCACTTGTGAAAGTAAATTTGTTGGGTCTTTGTCATTGGGTCTTTGAATAATAAATAAATACAACAACAAGTTAGTCAAAAGATGAACTGATTTGTGAATAAACTGAAGGAAACCAGTTTATCACATAACTACTGTTTTACTTAACATATACATTTCTTCACATCTAACACAATATCAGTAGTTATTAAGCTTTTTATACTAATTGCACTAGTCTAAATAAAACCTGATGTCATCTAATAACTCACAACAAATTTTTACAGACTTGAAAAAAATCTAAACAAACAAATAAATAAACATGACCCAGATTCACAGTGAGGCTCTGGAGGTCCAAATGGTGAACGGTGAACATGAATGAATTCAGATTTGGACTGTGTGAGCTGAACTTTGAGCTAGTTCTTGTGAACCGTGAACATGTCCAGCACCGGCCACATTAAAACACAAACAAGAGGACGCATTGTTGCGCTGTCACGCAACTAACCACTTTAACATGTGATGGAGCAAATAAAGCAGAAAATACCAGCAGGAAGAAGATATATGAGGCTGTATGGCAGGCCGTTGTAGCATAAAATCAGCTTCAACATCTGAAACTGGTTTATGACTTAACATACTAATTATAATATACTTAGTCATAAATCATTATGAATAAACTTACAACCCTGTTTATTTAGTTAAAGTCGTAATGTTTCGAGAATAAAGTCATAATATTATGAGATATGAGAAAAAAGTCACATATGAGAATGAAGCAATAGTATTTTTTTTAAATAATACAAGAATAAAGTCATAATATGATAATAAATCCTAATATTATGAGAATAAAGTTGTATGAGAAAAGAGTGGAATATGAGAATGAAGTTATATGAAAAAAGTCAAAATAATACAAGAATAAAGTTATCTGAGAATAAAGTTCTAATATTATGAGAATAAAGTCGCATGAGATTTTATTCACTCTAAACATGAGAGAGAAGTCATACAGAAAAGTTGAAATAATACAAGAATAAAGTAATAAGAGTGAAAAGTCAGAATATTACCTCAATAAAGTCAAACAAGAAAAAAGATGAATGTGAAAATGAAAAAACAAAAAAGTCAAAATAATACAAAAATATAAGGTTGAACAGCAAAAAAGTTAAATATGATTATAAAATCATAAAAAAGGCAAAATAATACTGGAATAAAGTCATAATATGAGAATAAAGTCACAATATTACGACTTGCTAAAATTTATCATGGACCTAATTCTCCTTGTAGAACATAGCACTTTTATTCTAGTTAATTTTTTTTAATGAAAGTGTCTCTTTTCCAGCTCTGCGTTCTTGCAGTAAAACCTTCAACCTCATTCACATCAACACCTCTAAAGCTGCAGCAGAAAATGCCATCGCTCTCCTCAGCTTCGGCCGCTGCGAACTGAAAGTCAAGGCAGAGCGAGAATCAAAAGTTCCTGGAGACGCAAAACTGAGCCAAGGAGTTTGGAAGTGAAATGAAGAAGAACGACGTGAAGGAGGAAGATGGGATACAGATCTGATAGTCTGACCTTTTAACTCCAGCTGACCCTGACGACCTGTTAGCTGTAGAGGTTAGCGTTTTATATTTTTGACTCAGCGACTGTAATCTACTTCCTTTGATTTGTTTGGCGGCTGTTTGAAGTGTTTCCATGTCGAGCCACAGAAAACTCGCTTTTTATCTACAAACCTGAAGCTGACCTCCATTATTACCTGTAAGGAAAACCGAATCAGAGGTGACGGAGTTAAACTTGAGGGTTGTGTAAAAGCAGCGAGTTTAAAGAGGAAATAAGCCGCGCAGCATCGATCGATTACTGTAGGTCTTTTTTCCTTCCTGAGAGTGGACAGCCTCAGCGCTCCAATTCATCTTCCTTCTGTGTTCTCCAGGAAGGTCAAAACCCAGAAAATAGGCTACACACCAGGCATTCTGTCACCAGACACCCTTCACCTGCTTCTCAACACCAAGTCGTACACAACTGGGACACAACCGCAGACAAAAATACACCAGGTGGAGCGAAGCAGCAGCAGCAGCAGCAGCAGCACGGCTCGCATTCGTTCTGCATTTACGCTGCATTTGTTGTCCTTTCAGAGGAAACAAAAGACTGAGACAAGTTAACCTTTGGTTGTTCTTAGATTTGGACATTTGGTACTTGCTGTTGTGGCAAAGCTAATTAAATGTCCAACTGCTTCACTACTTCTATTTCTGCACATTAGAGGCAAACATTTGCTGGTTTCCAGGTGTGCAATTTGTGCTGTGCAGTAACAAACTATTATTTTAGTAATCAATTAATCTATATAATCAGTTATTCTGATGATTAATCAATTAATCAGATTTTTAAAAATTGGCACATTCTGGAGTTTTCACAATGAACCACTTTAGACTTTTTGTAGAATACTAGAAGTACATTATAAAATGCATAAAAACAATTAAATTCCTTTTTTAAATAAAAAAAATAAACATTTTATTGCGTAACATACAATAACAGCACTGCTTCAGTGAACTTTACAGGCATTTATTATAAATATAAAATGTGCATGTTGCATCGTTTTGGCTTAATATCGGCTCTGAGTGTGAAGTTATTTCAGAAAATTAATCAACTAATTTAGATTAGTTGATTAATTGTGATTCATCCGATTAATCGTTTCAACCGTAGTGCGCTGATATTGTTGTCAGTACTACACTGAAACCAATTAGTCACTAAAGAAACTGAATACTGAATGGTAAAGTATCTGCAGTTACATTCAATCTTTGTGAACTTGATGTCTTCTTTAGAAATCTTGAATTAGTTTACGATTAATTATCTCCCGAAACATAAAATCCACTAAAACCAGATTAGAAAAGGTCATTTTTTAAAATACTTTTCACATTTTCTTTAATTGAAATTTTACATACATCTGTGACATTTTGTTTTGGTAAAATACCAGTTCAATATCTGACCAGTCCAAATGCTAATTGAAGATATCGGATATAGATGTCTTACTTTTAACAAAAGTAACTAACAAAATCCCAAAAAAGAATAAAATTATTTTTTACATTTAACACCACGTGATTCAGCAGTTCAGCAACTTGTCATTTCCTATTGCAGACAATTACATGCTTTTTCTTTACTCTTTGTAATAAACTAAATCTTACTGCAGTTTTCACTTAATAGATAATTAAAGCTAACAGAAAGACAACCTTCATTTGTCTCCAAACACATAACATCAGAGCGCTTGTAGTAGATATAATGAAGTACATAATGTAGTAATAACTGGATACCTGCCAGATGGGACAGAACATGACTTGAAAGGACATTTGAGATGCACACACACACTCACACACACACACACACACACACACACACACTCACACACACGCGGACAGAGGAAACCAATTGAATATTCAAATGAAAAGAATCAATATTTCCATTTAAAGGTCTGTTTCCTTTTCTCTGGGTCACATCAGACTGAACCACAAGCTGCTGTCAGCAGGAATAAATCTGCACCAAACATCACTGTGAGCTCAGTTTAGAAATGTTAGAAACATTACACTGATCAACATGCAATATGTGATCATTCAACGGCTCCATAACATAACATAAATACACACTTCTTTACCTTCTAACTATTTCTATGTTGCATTAAAGTCACCAAACTTATTGCAGGAAGTCTGGTACTTACGTATTAAACTTATATGCATTGCAGATCAACGTTTCTTCTTTGACATTTGCATTTTCTGTACCATGATATTGCAATAACAATCCTTTCAGCAATTAATCAATTGACAAATTAAAATGATCGCTATAATTTTCATTTGGACAACAGTTGTTAACATTATTAAAAAGCTGCTGTTTTCAGAAATGATGCAAACATTTGATGCCCAGTATGATGTTTTCTCTGCATTGCTCTTTTGCCTGTTTTCCGTGTCTAAACTCAATGATTATTATTTTTTTATGTAATTTTGATCACTTCAGACTTCATAATCCATCTTAATAATTGTTCTGTTTGTTTTATTGTGGGTATTTAAAATGTTTTCCAGTTCTACTGTTCTTTAGAAATTTTATTTTTTGAGAGGATATAGTTGCATTAAAATTTCTATAACAGTTCAAAATGGTCTCAAAATGATAATATTGTTTATTGCAAAAATTTTGGTGACAATTTATTGTCCAGCAAAATTTGTTATTGTGACATTTTAATACTTGAGGACAATTTGGGCTACGTTTACACAGCAGGCAATCCAACTTTCTCAAGGCAATCTGAACGACCCAATCCCAATCTTTTCAACCAAAAAGAAAAAAAAATCAGATTTCTGCTGCTTCCATATTTCACTCTTAATTGGATAAATATCCAATAGTTCTCAAATTGTTTGCAGGCTGAACGGTAATGTCCCATTTTATCCGTATTGATTGACGTGAAATATGTGTCATAATTCTACACCAGAAGAAGACAGACGCGATAAATCAGAACGTAAACAATGGCTGAATAAAGCAGCGCCAAGACTCTAACCTAGAACTGGACAATAAATCAGGAACAATATATATCACAATAGACACGCGATCAACATCAACAGACAATAAATATTCGATAAGTGGAATGTGCAATGAACTCCGATCCAAAACGCACAGCATTCTGGGAGATGTAGGCAGAGCGAGTAAATTAGTGTGTGGCATCAACTAGCTACCATATTTTTCGCGGTGGATTATAAGGCGCAATATTAGTGAATGATGTGTTTTGGAACATTTTTCATATTTAAAGCCCACCGGCCTATAAAGCAAACTAAGTTAAACAGTCAGATAAAGTCAGTCCAGTCAAAGCCCAGTACTTATTACTCTGCGACGCTCCTGACTACGGTAGCCGTAATGTAACGTAACTAAAACACTTTGACCGAGCGCCATGAAAGCCGCGTACCACACAAAATCACTTCGAGGACAGAACAACCCATTTTACTCCACTGTTGTTTTTTGATAAAATTAAAGGCCTTATAGTCCGGAAAATACGGTAACTCATTCTTTGGCAAACTAGCCTGTTGAGTAACTTGCAACAGTTTCTGGTTTTGCCACCATGGCTCATAACTGCTTAAAAACAAACAAAACATTAGTGCTACCAACTGCTTTATAATAAATAATCAATACAGCACAGGCTGAACCCTCAACGTCATCTTTCATCCCAATACTACTGAAAATCTGAGGCAGACATTGTGCAAATTACCAGGATGTTTAATTCAAGCAGCTCAAATCTAAAATAGTTCAAGGTTACCCAGGAAGCCTTTCCTACACACATCAATTTTCCTCACTGGGATGCAAAAAAAACACAGACCAAAGATATGGAGCACATGAAGATAGTGAGAAATCTCCATGGGTAATATAAATGTGTGTGTTCACGTGTCTGCTCTCTTTACATTCCATTTCCACCGTCCACAATGTCCAAATAAACCGTCAACCCTGAAATGGCTGATAAAGTGTGTGTTCATGTGTGTGTAAGTCACAATATTTGCCCTGTGTTATTGCAGCTCTGAGGCCACAGTTTCTTCTATAAACACCCAGCTGTGAATTATTCAATAAATAAACACATTCAGGACCTCACACATTTCAGACAAAACATTTTTTATATGAATGGTGGATATGTGAAAATACTCACACCTGTCGAGTGATAGCAGGAGATATCTCAATTCTAACACAAAACACAAGCGTACACACACACACACACACACACACACACACACAGAGAGAGAGAGAGAGAGAGAGAGAGAGAGACATGAAAAAAGAGGATGAGAAAGCTGACAGACTGAATTAACTTTGGAAACACACCCACCTACACACACACACCATTTCATTTAGTGTCTGGTTAAGTGGATTTGGCTGCTGGTCAAGTGCAAAGCAATATAGAAAATGTCACTAAAACAAATGATGGGGTGACACCTACGGCTCAAATACGGTACTGCAGGAAAGCTCAATTAGATCATAATATTTGATGTGCATCACCATTAGCTCCATCACAGAAGGGAAAATTACTTTAAGAACCACTATTATGTCGTAAATTAAATTATTTTACAAGTCAGCACCTGCTTTTTATATAAAATGTTAGGCCTGAAACAATTAATCATTGAATTGTTGAAATAATCCTCAACTAAGCCAAAGTTTCCCTTCGACTGCAGCTCATTTTTCACAAGTATCTTCAATTTGCTAGACATAGATCTCATGTGACGTCACACTTCTGGGAACTTTGTAGCTGACGGCCATCTTGGTAGGTACCCATCTCTGTTATGACAACTGCGATGTAGTTGCTATGACAACAATAACTCTTGCTCATTGGTCAAGGGTGTCAATAGCTTTTCTTTTTGTTGGTCTGAAAGCCATATGGTTTATCTAGGCTTTGTGCTCCGTTTGCCTGCTGGCGCTGATCACTTCCGGTTCTGACTTGTGGGAACTAACCTGGACTAGATTGTTCTACACAAACAGTAGATTCATTCAAACTCAGTTTCTGATGCAAAGATGTGCATAAATCGCCCATCATTAACCTTTCACAAATCAAGTAAAGGCTTCACAAATCACAAACTGGATTTTAAATATTCTGGTGGTTGTGTAAAATGAATCGTTTCATGTTTAAAGACTGAGTGTTTTACTAGAAGAGATTAAAGATGCTCAAGGTAGTGAAAAATTAGGTGGAATTGACCTTTAGCCATTTCCCTAATCAATTGGAAGCCAATTTCAGCTCCAACAAAAGCTTAACATTTAACCTTTATTTTTCAACAATTCAACAGACATCTCAGCCAAAGCTGGCTAGGGTTAGGGTTAGGGTTAGCTGAAACATGAAGTGTAGACTCCAGTGTTCAGGTTTCGGCGGTAATCACTTTTGTTGTTGTTTCTCTCTCTTCATTTTATAGCAGTTAGAAGATGTTTAACTTGTTAAAACAAGCTTTATTCTTGTTTAAACGCAAGCAGCTGAGACATTTTTAGAGGATAAGTGGAAACGGTTAGCTAGCCGCCATCTTTGCTAACAATAATGGCGTCGAGATTTGAAACAGGAGCGATTTTACACCAGATTCTGTTTTTGACAGATGTTTGCCACCAGAGGGCGCTGTCAATGAATTAATCTGTTTAATGTCACGGTCTTTGTATGAAAACCAATATTTATCAGATGTATTTAATTTGTTACTGTTAATTTTTGTTAAATCTGATCATTCTGCTATTAAAAACTGGAGGATGACATTACAGGCATTGGCTTGTTATGTAGGGGAGTATTTTGGGACTGATGCTCTTTCTTAACGTTGTATACTAATACTGTCCTTTTTCTGTATGGGTTAAATACTGACAAAAGAAATACAGACTGCACCATGAAGGCAAATCATTTAATAATGAATGTTGAGAAAACAGAATGCATGTGGTTTTACTCACCTATATCCAGTCCCATTACCTTTTCTAGCCAATAATTTGTCCATAGCAACAACTTACAAATATCTGGGACTCTCACCTTACTTACAGTGAACATATTCAGAACATATAATCCAACTTGGGGTTTGGTTGTACAACCAGGTCTGGCACAAATGAACCCTTTCAGGGTAATTTGAATTGCAAATATCTTTTTAAATAAGGACAGGTTGGTTTTAGATAAATTTTTCCCTAAATAAATGAAGACACAATTATAATACAGTTCTGTTTTTTAATTCAAGTTAACTTCTTGATAAAGTTTGATTTAAAAATGTAAGACAAATTGCAAAAGAATCCATTGGTATTTTAAAGGAACTTGCTGTTTGTGAACCTGAACTCGGACTCCACCTAGCGGCCAAAAAAGGACACTACATCATAACTTTAAAAGACTAAATAAATTCAATAATTTTGAAACAAATTCAAACCAAGTTATCTAAAAAAAAAAAAACAATCTTCTGTAATCACATAAAATGAGGCAACATACTGACCTACTTTAATTCATCCAATGTTTGCAGAGTTTCAAATAGTTCCAGCTCCAATACAATAAATCTCGTAAAAATACACACAAAAATGCAACAGCCGAGGTCAACCACACACACCTTAAATAGCAACTTTTGTACAGTGCACAAAAACAGACTTATGAAACACAAATTAACGTACCAAAAGGTCCAGCTCTCAGGAATTTACTGATATGAAAACAGAGAAAAGGAAACAAATGAGTCACTTTGTTAGGAGACAATCTGTAGCAAAATATGAGAAAAGTTTCACAACTTTAAAGTGAAAGTTTGCTTTCTAGACTCAGACCTCATACTAATTTACATTCAGAAAACCATTAGAAATGCACCTTTTAAAAGAAAGTGGAATCAGATTATACTTGATTTTCATTCATAAATTATTTAATCTCATCTTTCAGCCGTGATTTTAGATTCACGTCACATAAATTTGGGGCAAAACTGAGTTTCTCAACAGAACCATGACCTTAATGACACAAGCAGACCAAAATACACTAATTTTTGTTTTTATAAATCACTGAAAACTCTTGTTGTGTAATAAATTCATTAATTAAATGCTCCCAAATTTAAATGCCGTTCCTTCCGATTAGTGGATGTAGACATCAGGATGAAAACGAACCGTCCAACAAATACCAAAGTGTTTGCCATGAAGTCCTAAAACATCGATAACGTCGTGGCTTAAAGGACTTTAAAACTCTGTAACAGGAAGTGCTTGTTCAGCACATTTCCTGTTTAGACGACAGCTGCAGATTGTTTGAAGCAGGCAGGGAAGATCCAGCAGCTCACAGCTCCGTTTTCTGCCCAGAAAGAGGCACCTGAGGCTGGATCTCCTCATCCGACGTCTGCCCTCCGTCCGACTTCTCCACCGGAGCTTTGCTCTTTTTCTTCTTCTTCACTTTCTTCTCCTTTTTTTTCTTCTTGGTCGTCTTCTCTCCGTCTGAGCTTCCGTCTCCCTTCTCTCCTCCTTTCTTGCCTCCCTTCTTCTTTTTCTTCTTCTTGTCCTCTGCAATAGCTGCCTGGTCTCCTTTCTTCTTTGGAGCCCAGTTCTCATTCAGGCAGGCTGGATGGAGGAAATGGCCGAAGGTGTGAAGAGGAACAAAATTAGAGACAAAAATGTTAACATAGAAACAAGGAAGAGAAAAAAATGAAAAAGAGATTAATTTTAAAGTTATTAATTGAACAGTTAAAGGCCAAATCTATTAAGTCCTAAAGTTAATGTTCGGATGATCAATGTCTTATTGTGTAATTTAACAAAAACTAAACAAAAATAAAGATTAATAACGGTAAAATCCAAAAATAGAGTCATAAAATTACCTGAATTAAGTGATTTATGAAAATAAAGACGTCAAAGGAGAATAAAGTCATAATATTCCAAGAATAAAATTATAAAATTTACTTGACTGAAGTTGTAATTTATGAGAATTAAGATGTAAAAGGAGAATAAAGTCATATGACCAGAATAAAGCTGGGAAAAAGTTTTTCTAGTGTCATTCTGACACAAAAAAATGTCAGAAAGACATTTGAAGTTGTTAAATGGATCTGCAGCCTTTCATTTATTGTCTTCCACACATCAAACTTAGCTCACCTTAGTGCATGTTGCAAAGACAGAGTGAATATTTAGGTTATTACTGCATCAAATAAGCAACAACTGGTAAAAACGTTAGCTGAAGTCAGAATGTGCTCTGGAGGTTTTTGTGCTCGTGTTTCCAGCAGAGGATTTTCCTGGATCAGATGTTTTTTGGCTCTGGTCGCTGCGTATAAATAAACTCCTGAGAACCAGCGGCTCACCGCTCCCAAAATGCATTTATGACATCAGTTCTGCTTCAGTTTAGTACGTTTCACATGTTTTTGCTGCTCAAACTCAACAGGAGCAGAAAAACATCTAAGGTCCAGCTGATCTGTTCTTGTAAATCTGTTTTAATTTCACATTTTTCTGTTCACCAAACAAGGTGTTCTTAAAAAAAAAAAACCTTTTAAAGTCACAAAATCTGCAAACTGAGGAACTTTTTAAGGCAAGTGGAAATAAATTATACTTTTTTCCCCTGTTAATATGCTCCTTTAAACTTGGGAATGCTGAATAAGGACAAGAAGAATGTGGTGTGAACTCGAGCCAGAGGGGATTTTTAATCTCCGTTATGTGCGACCCTGCCAGTGGAAACATTTCTCCAGCTTGAGGAGCTGAGCAAGATTTCTAAATCCAGAACAGCCGAAGGGAAAACATTCAGTCAGCAGAGAAACAAACAACAACCTGAGATCATATTGAGTTTGTTTACCTTTGTCTCCTCCTTTCAGGACGTGTTTCTCACACAGGTAAGTGGTCAGGTCTTCCTCCTGGTTCCCTTTGTACCAGTCTTCAATCACGTCCTCGTACTCTTCCACCATCACATCACACTGGAAACACACACAGGAAACACAACGGGCTCAAACATTGACACACACTCACAAACTGTTCTTTAAAAACAAGATCCGGGCCGCCATTTTGAATTTGCAGTGTGTTTTCTCTGATTTGTTTTACCCACATTGTAAAGACGTTGTAGCAAAATGAGAACAAAGTTGCAAAATTAGGAAAAGAAAGTCGCAATAATACGAGAATAAATTTGAGAATAAAGTCGTAGCAAAAGTCGTAACAATACGATAGTAAAGCCATGACAATATGAGAATAAAGTCGCAGCAAAACCATAGAATAAAGTTGCAATAATGCAAGAATAAGGTTTTAACAAAGTGAGAATTCGTAGTAAGGCGAGAGTGAAGTTTGAGAATTACCTGACTGAAGTTGTAATTTACAAAAATAAAGCCGCAAAACGAGAATAAAGTCATAGCCGTACAAGAATAAAGTTGAAGAGTTACTTGAGAAAAGTCACGATTTGCAAGAATAAACTTATAGTAACAAAATAAAGTCATAATACTTGGAGAATGAAATAGTAATTTTACAAAAAATTCCTATGCAAAAAATAAATCCTAAAATAAGGAATGCTGAGCATCTTGTGAAGTTATTCTTTCTATAAGTTACCAGTAGCAGAACTTTGAAACGATTTTGCAAACGACTGAGTTTATTTCAAAGTAAGAACCAGATGGATTTAATGAGCTGGTCCCTTCAGAACTTGATAACACTATCGAAGCTTTTTTCACTTTAAAACAACTTTTTTCATTAAAAAAATGTAAGATTATCTTATTCTGACCCTAATACTCTGTCAGAGAGAACAGCCAGTTGTTTTTTGTAAATAAACAATATTGCATGTTATTATTTCACCCTTTTAAATTAATTTTTACCCTGTTTATTCATACATGGTACATATGAAAAGAAGCAAAAACAAAACAAACACCTGTTTCTTGAGGTCGGCGACTTCAGCAGACGTTTCGTTCCAAAGTTCATAGGGAATATCCATCACCACCTTCACCCCCTTGTGCACCAGGCCATGAAGGGTGGAGAAGGTCTCCGACATGCCCTGCACACACACACACACACACACACACACACACACACACACACACACACACACACACACACACACACACACACACACCTGGTCAGGAATCATGGGAAACTGGTCTTCTTAAGGATATTTTCTCTTTTCCAAATGAATTCAGACAAAAAAAGCTCCATAAATGAGGAGTGAAACATCTTAAAAAATCCTAAAAATAAGTCCAATTTCATTTAAAACTTTTCCTGTTTGTCTAGAAAACATCCAGCCACCAAAAACCTGATCTGGATCAGGGGTTTCCAACCTGCGGGTCCGGAGCCACCAGTGGTACTTTGGCTCGTCCACAGTGACTCCTAATATCTTTGACTAAACTTTACAAAAAACCAACTAAAGTTTTTCTAACAAAAAACTCATGACATTTTGACTTTGAGTTCAGAAATTTTCTAGGAAAAACAAGAAAGTTTTTCAGAATCAAAAGTTCAAAATTTGAATTAGAAAAAAATCATCAATTTTTTTAGATTAATCTTAAACTTTGAAATTTCAAACGTCAAAATTTCCTTGATTTTTCTAGAAATGTTGAGATATTTTGGAAGAAATTTACTCCATTATTCACGGAACAATTACTTTAAATTAAAACAGAAAACACTAAAATACCAGAAACACATTTTTCGATCTGAGTTTCTTGCCATCAGGTTGGGAACTTTCTAATATTTTTTTAAGACATTTTTTCACAAATGTCAACATCATAAAGAAGAAAATGTTTTTATTTTATATTTTTATGTATTCTAAATCCTAAAAGCAGAAATAAATGTTTTTTTTAACAACATTTATTATAATGATCAAAAATTATAATCTGATTATGTAATATTTGTGGCTCTGAACCAGTTTTTCTCGCCATACTGAGGGCAAACAGGACCGTAAAGGTTGCAGACCTCAGATCTAGATGAGACTAAACTCCTGACCTCTGACCCCTGACCACACACAGACAGACGGTCTGACCTTGGCGAAGCGGTTGCTGCCGCTCCTCTCTTTGTGCAGGTTGTACTCCAGCAGCCTCTGGCACACGTTCTCCACAACCTCGATGAATCGCAGATCTCTGGAAAACAACAAAAAGACTCAACTTGTGCTAAAACATCATAACTGCTGCGCTGCTGAAAGGTCAGAGGTCAGGGCTGCCCGGTTTACGGTTACCCTGAGCTGTAGAAGGAGAAAGACGCAAATCGGATCGCTGTTTGTACCAAATCAACGACTTTCTCTCACATTTCTCACCTCAGCCTTTCAGAGAAGAATCATTTTTGCCCCATAGAGTCGTTTTTTTTCACTCCTTCATATTTTCTTCACAGTTTGCATGTTTTTCTGCAACAAGAACCAGATCTGAGGACTTCACCTACATCCTGTCCATCAGCGGATTGATGGTTGATTTTCTCCACCATCAAGAAATAAACGATATTTTACACATAGGTCAGTAAATTAGCTTCATTTGACAGATTAAAAATACATTTTGGAAAAAACATTTAAGCAGGTACTAACATACTTTCATTAACACCAGATTACTGTAAAAAAATGTTTTTACATGTTTAATTTAATATTCTAATCTTGTTAGGGTGCACCAATAGAAAAATTTGGGCTGATATTAAAAACTGATATTAATATTTCTGTCACGTTTTTAGAAATATCACCTAAAAACTAAAGATCAACTTCAAACTAAGAAGAAAAACTAAATCATTATGCAAGTAAAACTTCTTAAATTTCTCCATACTTTTGTTCTACAAGCTGCTGCAGATGAATTAACATTTCAGAAAGTATTTCCTGAGATGTGACAGCAGCTCGGCCCGTTTCTATATCGAGTTCTTCCACAGGAACCGAATCTGACCGGGTTCTCGTCCCCTGGTGCCAGAATCAAGGTCTCATTTCTGCTTTTTAGCCCAGCCGCTTCACTGAGAGCTGCAGAGAAACTTACGACTTGACGTATTTAACCGGCGGCGCTCCCTTCCCGTCTATGAAGTTGTAGTTGCTCTCGATGACCGCCTTCGTCTTGCCCGTCTCGTCGAAGGCCGACTTCATCTCGATGCTGACGAACTTACAAACTGAAGCAGGAAAAGCCAAAACGTCACTGAGGGGAATTTCTTTCTGCAGCACAAACTGCAGAGCTTCAGCTGCTGCTTCCAGCCACAGTTTGATCTCAAGTTTACTGTTTTATTAGCAAAAATAACAAATTCAGTTATGCATTTAGGTCTAAAATTATGGAGAATAAAATCTTTCTTTGATCCAGAAAAAAAAACAATTCCAACTTTTCTTTCTGTTATTGATTTAATCAAATAATTAACTGTTTTATTTACTTAATATTAAAGGTTTATTTTTAAATTTAATTTGAATCTATTGTTTTAATGTACAGGTTGATTCTTAAGTGGTTTTAATTTATGTAGCTTTTTATTATTAATTTTTTTAATATTTATTTAAGCAAATTATTTCTAACAGCTTTTTTATTGATTTCATTATTTTTCAATTACATGTACTTGGTTAAATATTTTGTTATAAAACTTGAATTGCATCATAATACAGAAAAATATGAATAGAGAGATTTAAAATGCATTTCTGAAGGTCCCAGAATTACATTTTTACTCCAACCAAAGATCCAATTATCATCAAAAGCCTTCAGATAAAACCTGACTTTACTATTACGACAATTTATGGAAAGAAATATAAAACACAAAATAGGTTATTTGTCTTCAAATCATATGCAAACTGCTCAGGTTTTAGGTGAGAAATGAACTCTTGAGTATAAACTTCTGAAATCAAAAATAATTAGTGAAATCCCCAAAATGTTCCAACTCTTAGCTGATTTATCCTTAAACCACTATGAGAAAGCTGGTTAAATACATTTTTACATTAATATTACAATATTTTTACAAAATAAATACACTTATTGTCATTTCTGTAAATGTGATCCATTTGGTACAATTTATTTCTCACATGCATTTACAGATTCAGTTTGTTGATTATCCATGCTTTGAAGGCAACTAATTCTTCTCATTTTTGAAAATATAAACGCACAATTGAATTAAACATGCAACTGTGACCAATATCTCGTCATTTTGGTTATTTTAAAAGACAAATACCTGACAGGACGAAAAGTAATGAAAAACTGTTCATATCAGAAGCAAAAACAACAAATCCATGGAAATGAAGAATAGATCTAATAAATAAAACAAACATCGGGACTGTTCGTGTGACTGAGGCCCAGCAGCGGACCGGACGACCCAATCAGGAGCTTAAAGTGACCCAAACAGCTGCTGAACTTCACTTTTACCTTCACATCTGTTTGGAAGATGAACCCAATCATCGTCTCCGTCCGTTTTAGCTGCTCCAACCGACGAAATTATGGCCAGAACCGACCAGCAAACCGCAAACATCATACCGTAAGTTGTCTTCGGCTCCTTATCTCTACATAAAAGTCGTTTAAACCGTTAAAACGTGACTGTGTTACCCATTTCGACCCAGTTTTCACATCCCTCTGCGTGTCATGATCACAGGTGTACAAAAACTCCTCTGCAGCCACTTCCGATAAGGGCGTTACGAACGTGACGCACGCCACAACTCGGACCAATCAGCGCCGAAGAAGTGGCAGCGGCTTGACCAATAACAGGCAGAGGATGTCCAGAGAGAAGATATGACACGAGGTATCACTCTGCGACTTTTTTTTCCCGATATAACGCATAAAACAAATCTCATGTCAAAGATGAAGGGAGTAAAAATACATCAAAATTTTATATTTATTAAATATTGTGTTATAAAATAGATGTATTTACAAATTTGCAGTAGCAAATTGTGTGCATAAAATAAAAGTTCGTATTTTTTACTTTTCATCAATTATTCATTGTGTATTATTAAAAGAATAGCAACATGTAAGTTATTTCTGTTGTTCGAAAAGAGAAATATGTGATTCAAAATCACGGCTAACAGACAATATGGTGCATGTGCTACTTTAATTTGACTACAGTCTTCGTAATTATCTGCCATTTGTATACATTTTGTCAATTTGTGCTGGATGAATTATATTTTTAATGGTCTGCTTATTTATTTATTTATTTTATTTTATTCTATTTATTTTATTTTTTTACCAGTAAACGAGATCCTTTAAATAATGACGCCTCCTGTTTGAATTCAGTAATCTTGTAATTCTTAGATATCTCCAGCAGGGGGCGCTACGTCCAAGTCTAAAGTAGACGTGGTTTCTGATGATTAATCACATGTGGCTGATAGAAGCAAACAAATAGCTGATTAATAAGGGTAATTTTAATGATAACTTGACTGTGCCTAACCTTCACCAGAGCGTGGATTTGGTGCAATTTGGAGACCATTTGCTCTAAATCCTTAACTTGCAGCATTCTTCTAATGCAAACAGATTTGTATAGAACACAATAAGAGCTGATCTATTTAGATTATTATGAACACTGAACTGCTGTAATGACCTGGAGTTCCTTGCTAAACCATAACTCGTTCTGTTTATATATATATTGGTTTTGAAAAACTGCAATGGAAACACTTTTTGTGATCAACAGCCGGATGTTACTACTGGTGGAAACGACAAAGAAGACGACAGGAAGTGGTAGGAGGATGATGGTTTGTTTTTTTTCCCCGGACATTTTGGCTTCATCAGCGCTTTCACAGCATTGCCCCGTTTCATTAAAAGTTGTGTGTCATTCAAACATGTTGAGTCCATAGCTAAAATGTAAAATTAGCGCATCTGTAGCCGCTCCCAAGTATATGGACAACACTAACCCCGAACATCCTCTTCTTGAAGAATTTGAATTAACATGGGTTACAACAACATTTAATCTCCCTTCGGGATCAAAAAAGTATTTTTGAATTGAAATGAATGAAATGTCTCCTCTGATGGCTGAAGTATGAATATATTTCAAATGTTTGCATCTGTTGCTGCCATGATTTTTAATGACTTATGGCACGAACCACTTTATTTAGGTGTGATTTAGTTTTATTTAATGGAAACAGAAATTGCAAAATTGCGTTTTTCTTCTACATTGGCAACCCAGAACAAGAATCCAACATGGAGAACCAACATTTAGCTTCATGTCTCTAATTCAGAACAAAGTTAAAATCCAGAGAAATCTCAATCAGTTTATAAACTATTGACTATTTACTCTTATTCTTATTAAACACCGGGAACCAATATTTAGCTTTGTACCTTTTTGTCTTTTTTTCGTTTGTTGTTTTTATTGTATTTCCTTCTAATTCATGTAAAGCACTTTGAACTGCCATCCATCCATCCATCCATCCATCCATCCATCCATCCATCCATCCATCCATCCATCCATCCATCCATCCATCCATCGACGGGGGAAAATGTGCTATATAAATAAAATTACTTTATCTTATTAGCAAATATAGACAAAGATTTGTGGACATTTGTAATGGAAATGCAGCTAATAACTCCACCATAAACTTTAACCAAAATATTCTAGAGGAAGTTATGAAGCCTACTGGGTCCAAATCGGGTCATCAACAGGACGAAGATCCGATCAGCAACAAAACAGCTGAAAAAAGAAATAAATTAAGGGTCTCGTGACCCAATTAATGTCTAAATCTCAACCTGAAGTAGCAGAAATTTCCTGATACTAGAAAAAAAAAACAAAACATAAAGAAATTAATTTACTGGAAATATTTGTGTCATAATTGAGATAATATTTGGCTTTAATCTAAATTAATTGTTAGAAATGTGTCTGAACTTTCAGCAGTAATATAATTTGTTCCTGTGCTTGAATGCATTTGTTTGAACCCGGGTGTGTGTGAAAGAGAGTTTCACAGCCAGATAAGAGCGATTCTCAGCGGTTCAATAATAGTGCAATTTTTCTGAGAGGTGCTTCAGTGTACTGCTGCCTACCAAAAGGACAGTCAGCACACACACATACACACACACACACACACACACACACACATACGCACACATCCTGGTACAGATCGGTGTGTGTCTCATAGCAGGACTTGACACTGAGTTGGTGGAGGGGAGTTTGATGTGCAGAGAGAAAGAAAGATGAAAGCTGGTTTTTATGCAGCCCACACAACAGGCAAACCAGCGCTTTGTTGGACAAACTCTCATCTCTGCTGCTTTTCAGCTGTTCCTTTAAAAACATAACATAATACAGATTACATGGCAGCTTGTTGAAAAGCGCCGTCGCTCCAGTTTGATCAGATTGAACCAGTAAGTGCTGAAATACAAGTGAACCACAAACATGATCTGAAAAGAAACAGAGAGTCTTTGTTTGTGAACAAAGCTGCTTTTATGCAAACATACTGAAAATCTGTCTGCTTTATGGTGATTTGCTGCAGCATTTGAGATGTTATTGAGATAAAATGTGAATATTTACAGCAGCACCAATGTAGACTGATGGGAAAAGCAAATTATTCAACCATCTTCATCAGCGAGAACCTCTGTAGTGGTTTCCTTTCTGACTTTATCGGTTGGAGGAATCCAATATGGCCGCCAGGTGTAAAATATGTAGTGAAAGTTTGAGGTTGTTTTCTACTGCTGGAGTGCAAAAACAGTTTATAAATACATTGTTATCGATAGCAGGGGTTAAACTCGAAACAATTCCACTGATTAGCAGCGAGGATCTGCTCAGTTTGGCTCCAACATTTTCCTCAGATCAGAGTTTTGGAAAATCAAGTTCAGATGAAGAATAAATGTTTACATTTAGTACCTCGTTTTCTTTTTCAGCTTTTTGTGGCAGATTTGCTGCTCTGCTTGAAGATGCTGTTGTGCTTTTTGCGTTTTGTTACCCTTTCTGGGCTACACATCAACTATCATGCATTATGATGGAAGGTATTTATGTTATTATGTTAAGTCGCACTTTGCAGTCATTTAGTTATAAACTCATTTTTATACCAAAGTATGTGGTTCAGGCAGCTTAATCTACAAAACAACAACAAAAACCGCAACAGAAGTTATGATAAACTTGCTAGCTTCACTTTTGTTGTGGCTTTTTGTAATGACCTGTACTTTAATTCTTAAATTGTTACATATTAATTTTTAATGCTAGAAAGGAAAACAAAGTTTAAAGTTAAACAAGATTGTCTTTGTAACCTCTTGCCTATCAAATAAAGCGATTTTCTTTAAACTTGAACACATTTGAATTGTTTTGTTGCAGAAACTTTAATAAGAAGTTTCAGACATGGGTGTTGGCCCAGAGCGCCCCGAATCAAAGGGGCGGCTACAGTTTCCTTTGTAGATTTTCAGCTTAATTTGTGCATAGAAACAAATATATCACATTATCTCTCTCTCTATATATGTATATATATCGATTTATTTTTCTGTGGCGTTAAACTTTTCTCTTGTAATCAAAACAGGTTTTTATTTGAAAATATGTCCATACGTTGCTGCTTTGCAAGATTCGCACAATCAGACAGAGGAGGAAGCACAGATAAATGCAAATATTGGTGCAAGATTTTTAAAGAGGCAACATTAATCTGCAGTAGAAGAAGAATTTAAATAAATGTATTAGTCTGTAACTTAGAGAAACGTGAATGAAAATCTAAAGGAATATTACAATTATTTTAAATCATAAAGAAGTTGATGTTTTATGCATCATTCTACCTTGTCGGGTGTTTTTAGTTTTTTTTAGGAACGACTGGATATGAATTAAACCCCAGACTGAGTTACAGTCTCTTCCAGGCTCTAAAAATAACTCCAGCTGCAGCTCTGGGTTTCTGATTGGAACGGCCATTTTCTATTTGACAAATCAGACTGTAGTGCAGAAATGTATTTGCTCAAATTTTCTGTCAGAGATTTATGGATTGAAGAGGTTTATAAAACCTGGTCACTTGTATAAAACAAGTGTTTTAAATTAGAGGCACTTTTTGTTCTTTACTTTTAAGAAATGTATCAGTTTTTAACTATTTTTGCTGAGTTAAAACAACCAAGGAAATAAAAGTAAACCTGAGTTTAGAGTCAAGTATAAGGATCTGCAATTTAAATTTGAACAATGAATTTTAAAAATCAACCCGAAATGTTGTTCCAAGCTTATTCTCTTTCATTTTTTTGTGATTGTTTTCTTGATGCAGAGAAAGAAGTGAACTTAAACCCCACAAAGTTTTCTAAGGATGCCTTTATTAAAGAGTCAACAACGTGCGCTAGCCGTCCAGTTCTAGAAAAATAACACAGTCATACATTCATTCATGTGGAAATCCATAAAAACAAAGAAAAACAAGGACAGTTTTTATTCTTAAAGCTAAAAATCCCTTTAGTAGGTGAGAGGAACCTGAATGATGCCGTGTGGAGTATATAGTGTGTGTCTGTGTGATGAATAGACAAGTCAAAGTATTTTCCCGCTTTAAAAAATGAGAAGAAAAAAAAACCAGTATAAGGACAAATTTTAATCCATCTGGTTTCATGAAGCTGTTCGAGGCTCATGTTGAAAATGTCATTTTCAGGAATATAAGATTTTAAATTTCATGACTTTTGTGCAAAATGCCAAACTGAAAAGTCAGAGAAGACTGAATAATTTAAAAAATATGTTTGAAACAGACTAGATAAAAATAAATGAACGATCAGATGGATGAAGTGGATCGACTCTAGTAAAGGATCTGACGCATTTTGAAATTGCGCACTAGGAAAGGTTGACAGAAACAACTAAATTTGGCATAATTTCCTCAATTTTGCAAAAAAAAAAAGTTTTTTATGCTCACTGGTTTTTGTTCCTAGTTTTGTTGGCAGATAAATTTATACGTGAAATTATCTGCCAATGGATCTAATACTTTTTAATCAATATTAAGGAATTATTTACTTAAAACAAAGTCGTGTATCTTGCTGAAAATATATTTTTAAGTTAGTTTTGTCTTAATTCAAGTGCACTAAGCTATTTGTGCTAGAAACTAGACAAAAATATTTGGTAAGATTTGGTGTTTTTGCAGTTTTGACAGGACTGTAAGTCTTGTAAGTGATTCCCATCCTGCCTTAATTTACAGTCCAACCTGCAGCTCATATTGTATATAATTAATCTGCCTCGTCTCATCTGTGTGTTTCGACTCTTTTAATGTAAATTTTGATGCTTCTTCATCAATAATTCCCATTGTCGTCTTCTTGTTTATCCCCAGCGAACCATCAGGATGAAATGTCTCGGCTAAATGGCCTGTAACCTGAATCCTGAAGAAGTAAAAGGAAGTAACTGAACTGTACAAGCGCAGACTGACGCATGCTAGATGTGCACGAATCTAAATCAATCACCATGAATCAGGACCTCAACAGAATCTAATCATGGGCTCTGAGTGGATCGATGGGCCTGCAGCGCCTGGAAGGACCCACATGGGAAAACTGGAACCCATTTCTCATGGTGATTGATTGTCCTCACTGCACCAGAAAGTACATTATTACATTTTTCTACATATTTTAAACTAATACTGTGGTAATAAGGGCTCCTGGTTTCAGCTTTAAAATCCCACCTTCCAGTTGATTCTGAAATGTCCTGTCAGATCTACTGGTTCCCATCACAGTGATTGATTAAAGATGATTGAAAAGCTGAGTCCTGTGGTGCAGCTGTCCTGATTAGAAGGTGGTGAAACACAGAGGATGTTTGTTTAAATCTTCATGTGTTACTGAGCAACATGTCTGAGAGTGAAAGTCAACCAGGAAGGCCTCCATAACCTTCACTGGTGTACAGTAATCTAACAAAGTTCTCTATAAAGCGCATTGACAAAGTGTTTGACCCAACAGATAAACGATTCGGTTATAGAAAGAAAAAAACTCTGAAATTTTGAGATTAATCTCAGACATTTTCTACAAAAAACTTGGAAAATTCTGAGTTTGAAATGCCGAAAGTTTGCTAGAAAAAACTCAGAAATTTGGAGAATAAGCGTATAAATTTATTAGAAAAAAACGTGAACCTTTCTGAGTAAACATTTTTTTACTGAAGAAACTCAGAAAATTAAAGTCGAAAATTTTTGCCACGTCATGCAAACTTTTCTTAGAAAAAAATTTGAGATTCAACACAAACCGTGTGACTTTTTTTCCAAGAACCTTTTAAATTTTTCAAAATCTGAGATTTCCAAATATTTTCTAGAAAATTTCTGAGAATAAACTCAAAACTTTGTTGGTTTTTATAGCAAATTTTTTTGACAAACATGCTAGCAAATTAAAATTTATTATAAAATCTGACTTTTAATCCCAGATTTCTAACTTTTACGTCAGAATTCTGACTTTTTAAAATTAAAATTCCGACCTTAATCCAGAATTGATTTCTGTCTTCAGAATTCTGACTTTTAATCTCAATTTTCTGACTTTTAATCTCAGCTTTCTGACTTTTAATCTCAGTTTTCTGACTTTTAATCTCAGTTTTCTGACTTTTAATGTCATATTTCATGCTTTTTCCCTCATAATTCTGACTTTATTATTTTGAGACTAAAGGTCAGAAATCGGTTTTTCTTTCAGTGGCTCTAATCCTCTCCCCTACTACTGTTACTCCCACAAAAAGTTACATGAATATTCAGTTGAAGTAAAAATGTATGTTAGATCGTTTGTCGACCTTTTCTGTTGTTGGTTGGGATGTAAAACCCCCAAAATCTTGTCGACGTTTAGAAACTAAGGACAGAAAACTGCTGCATTGCTGCCAGGAAGCAGCAGGACGTGTCTGACTCTTCTGGCGGGGACGTTACAGGACGCTGAGCGGATAACTGGGTGGTCGCCATGGTTGCAGATCTGACATTTTGGGACATTGCTTCATTGACACGTAGAGGCGTTTTGACGCCAAGATCGCCGGCGGCAAGGTCACAATGTCCGCCAGAGGGAGAGGAATAAACGGGACAAAGACGGGGAAATAACGGATGCAAAGTTAAGTGAAAAACGAGGGATGATGTCACCATGTTGTAGAGGGACGACTCCTGAGAAACGAAACAAAGGGCAGAACGTTTGACTCGAAGCTATTCATCACACCTGCTGTGTGTGTGTGTGTTGTAGGTAACTGTGTTTCTCTGATCAAACATGCATAATTTCTCTACTTCATTGCCGACAGTAGTATATTATCCAGAGTAAAAGTTAACAGCCTCAGCTCATGCCAACCTTTTGAAGTCGCAGTCTTTACGACTCCAAGATAAGAAAAAATGATGATGAAATTCTGGTGAAATTTGCCTTTAAAACTGAATTTCCTGTTCATGTCCATCCACCACTCATTCACTTCCTGTTTCCTCTCATTCCTTCTTTTTACTCAAGTAAAACTTCTGTTGCCTTTTACTCATCTTTCGTCTTCGTTCCTCTTCACTCACCGTTTATTTCTGTTCACCAGGATAAAATGTAGTTATTAAGGAAGAGCTGAGCGAGAAGCCAGGGACTGTCGGCAACTCAAACAGAAGCAAAGACAGTCTTAAGAAACCAGAAAAGTCCTCATTGATATTATTATTATTAATTATTATTAGCAGTTTCATTATTATTATTATTATTATATTCTTAATTATTACTAGTATAACTTGTATTAGGATGAAATAAAGTTCCTTGGCCCTTGTTGATGCAGAGAGAGAGGCTGCAGACTACGACAGCAGAGCGCTGGTTCCATGCCGCTCCATTTCATCCCAGAGATCCAGCTGGACTTAATCCATCAGTCCACAGGTAAAACGGAGGTATTCCACTGAAAATATGGCACCATTATTTTCAATATTCCACTTGGAGGTAAAGGGGTAGTTCCATCCAACATCCAAAAACATTTAAATCTGATTTATTCCACCGCAGATTCAACGTTTGGCTCTCAGGGCAGACTCCTCGTAAGTTGAGAAGATTTTTAAAGATGTTTCCTCTCTGAAAAGTCGCCTCGGCTCTTTGTAATTCCGTCGTTCAGACATTTCAGAGTTTCTGTTGAAACGTCGTCCTTTGCTCTTCCTGGAAATGTTTATGAGGACAGTTTGCTTTGACTGGATCAGGCTGTGCAGGAATAATAGCTGTTCAAGAAACATTTTCGCCTCGATTATAAATCTGTTTTTCAACTTGGCATCAAAAGACATTTTCAGCTGTTTGAGTGTTTAGTGACAAATTCAATTTAGATGTATAAATTCATGTTTCCAAGACTGTTCGTCCTTTAAAACAAACACATATGAAATTAATATCACATTTAGGTTGAAAGAGTTAACTTCACTACTTTTTACAGAGATTTGTTAACTTTTATATGATTCCTTCCTTTTGGTAGCTCTTCAGTAATTTCAATTTTAATAAATCTCCATGAATATTTGAAGCCCCTTTAAATCCTGTTTAAATGAGACCTGATACTTTTCTATTTACGGTAGCTAGCCAGCTAGTAAAACAGTGGCTAGCTAGTGGTGGACTGGATAATATTGGTTTAAGAGTTTGCAAACCAGTGCAAAGTTGATTTCAAGCTAATTTTATTGTTAGCGACTTGCTATGCCAAGCTAGCAGCTTTATCAACTTGGTAGTTAAGTAAATGGTAGTTGATAAACTCTATTTTTACTAGTTAGTTATCAGAAAAGTAGCTTGTTAATGTTGGCTTAATATCTTTAAAACCAGCTAGCCAATATAAGCTAGCAGGTTAGGTAGCTGCTAGCTCACGTTAGTGGCAAATCCATTTTTGATACTTTGTCAGATAACTAAAAATTTGCTAGTTAGCTGTATGACATAGGTTCAGTAGTGCCAAACTGATATCAAGTCACTAACAAGCTATTTCTTAGCTACTAGCTAGCTAAAGTTAGCACATTGGTTAATCAGCTAGCTAGTTTGCTCACTGACGTTACATAAAACAAGCTAACACATGGATGTCCCATAACTTTGTCAAGATGAGGAGAAACAAAACTATTTGAATCTGTAGAGGAACGACCAAGAGTCAACACACAGCTTCAGTTATTACAGCTACAAAAAACTGATCAGTTCTGAAATCTTGTTGTAGTGATGGTTTTAAATCTGAACCTTCAGAGACACATAAACACAAATATAAAGTCAGCCTTCTATCACCTGAAGAACATTTCCAGAATTAAAGTCCAAAAAAATCAGGAAAAACTAAAGACTTGTTGCTGAAATGTGCTAAACAAATAAACTTCAATTGACTTGACAATCAAATCCATTCATTAAATGTTTGCTAGTTAGATACTAGCTGAGAAACTTTGGTTGAACAGATCGCAAAACAAATTTCTTCATAGTAAAATATTACTTTAAACCTTATTTTGCCAGAGTAAAAATAAAGTTGGGCTTAATCATAACCAGTAAGCTAGTTATGTAATTAGTTTAGCTACAATTACTAATTGTAGCTTAAGTTAGCTACAATTACTAATTGTAGCTTAAGTTAGCTACAATTACTAATTGTAGCTTAAGTAAGCTACAATTAGCTTACACAACTGTAGTTAATAAGGTAAACTAACTGACCCTAAGCTACAATTACCCTGGCTAATGTTAGCTTAGGCAAGCTACAATTGTAGCCTAGCTGCTATTGCTAATTGTAGCTAAACTAATTAGTGGCCAGGCTGATAACATTAGATCAGCAGATAAAAAACCAATACTACATTACTACCATCCAAGAGCCCTTGTTGGAAAGTGGATAATCTAAGTTATTAACATTATTTAAAAACTTTAGTTAGCTAGGTGGTTACGCAACTTATAGCTAGTTAGTTGCTTTGGTCACAGATTCTTATAAAAACTTGCTATGCAGCAAGTTTTTACACATATCTAGTTGAGCAGAGCCCTTAAAAAGTTAAACCAACAACAGTGGACAAATATATATTCCATGTCACCTGAAAAATCCCCAAAAGGAGTCAAACTGTCTCCATAAACATCTGCCATATTGGATCCTTCCTCCTGTCACAGCTGGGAAAGTCAAAGCCCAAATAAATACAGAGTTGAACATGCAGAGATCCAAAAGCTCCATTGTGTCCATGCCCCTCTCTCGCTGCATCACGCCATCTTTGCTTGTATTGAGCAAACAGGCAAAGAAAACAGTTTCGGCTTTTTCCTATAGCTGCGTGGTAACAGAGTCCTCTATGACATCGCAGCTGTCCTCTAAGACATCGTCACATGGTCCCACCCACCCGCCCATCATCATCATTCCCCCTCCGCCTCCTCCATCCATGCCTCCTTCGCCTGCCCCTTCTATGCCCTCTCCCTGGAAAACGTCCTCGCTGGAGTCCAGCAGTCGCGAGCTGGACTCAGACATGTTGGAAGCACAGTGCAGGGATTGGCAGGGGCACGGCGGCGGGAGGGGAAGCGTCAGGAGCGAGTCCCGCCCGTTCGTTCTCAGCGGCGAGAATGACGGCGTGTCCACCGAGCGACCCACCTCGTTCAGGTGAGTGTCGCTTCTGGTGACGTCGCTGAGTCCGAAGTCGGAGTGACTGTGGCTCCCGAGGGGGCGGAGCAGCCCATCGGAGATGGTGTACGAGGGCGGGGACTGGAGAGGCAGTGGCGTGGGTGGGGCTTTGCGTTTGGAGCGGGAGAACAGGTAGGAGAGGCGTTTGAAAGAGTCTGTCTTTGCGCTTGGGGACGAGAGGCGCTGCAGGCGGCTCCTTGTGCGAGAAAACGATGATGATAACGAAGAGGAAAATGACGACGATGGCGAGGGGAGGACATTGGTGGAGGACAGAGGCATGACGGCCGTCTTTAGCCCGTTGCTTTTTGGTTTCCCCTCCTCGTCCTCCTCCTCTTCTCCCCACCCCACTCTGTCCTCCAGTCTCCCCTCCTCTGCTTTGTCTATCCGAGTCATTCCTGAAATGGAGCGCACCAGCGCAGACACGCCGAGCGTCGGCGGTGGCCTTCTGTCGTCCTCCACCGGGTTGGAGAAGGTGACGCTCTTCGACTTCTGGACTCCAACGCCTCCTTCTCCTCCTCCTCCAGGGCCATCACCTGATTCGCTATCATCCTCTGACGCCATGGCACCATCGTCTTTTGTCGTCTCGCTGGATGAAGAATAGTGTCGCCGGGGAGGACGCCGGTTGCCGAGGAGATCCAAGACTTCGTAGCGGAAACTGGAGATATCCTGCTTCAACTCCTGCACAGAGATAGAGAACATAGCGATGTTTAATATCATATCTGGATGAGCCAAGGTTCATTTTCAAGCCTTAAAGGTGACCCATTACGCTTCCTCGAACAAGTTAGGATTGGTCTATGGCCTATACAAATTCATTACATTTTTTGCACAAAATCATTCTTAGATAATGAGACTTTAATTTGCTCAGTTCTGAGTATTTTGATCTCTGTCACCTTAAATCCAAAAAAGCTGCTGCTGGCCACACCCCCCCAACTCAACATTTACACTCACATGTTAAAATGGCTGCAAACAGATGCACAATTATACAAACGTACAAATCTGAAAAGCAGAAATGGAGCCTCCTGCACAACAAACAACAATGCAGCAAGTGGTTTCTGGATGGTAAGTCAATAATAAAACACTTGTCTTTTCCAGCAGCCATTGCACACTGCATACAGCAAACGCGCTAGAGCTTCTTAAAAGAGCCAGTTTAATTTTTCTATTGAATAAAGTGTTGTAATTGTACATTTATGAATTAATTTGCTACTAACTACTGATGTTATATTTATATTTGTAAATGTTTTTGTAATAAATGTTTGGTTTTTTTATGATTGACCTCAGGAAGAGTAGCCATTGTAACTG
The DNA here is from genome assembly GCA_903066825.1 of Alfaro cultratus. Classification (NCBI taxonomy): domain Eukaryota; kingdom Metazoa; phylum Chordata; class Actinopteri; order Cyprinodontiformes; family Poeciliidae; genus Alfaro; species Alfaro cultratus. The sequence continues at coordinate 81,841 of CAEFZX010028111.1, read as the reverse complement.
CAATTTCTAATGGGGATGAGCCAAATAAACAAATAAAAAAACATGCTGGAACTCTGCTTGGGTTGCTAGGTAACGGGGCTGGGCTTGGCTTGGGTTGCTAGGTAACGGAGGTTTAAGAAATGACTAATTTTCCAGACACCAAAATCTACTAACATGCTGCCCAAAATGGCTGCCTGGGTTTTTTTCTTAAAGCACTTTAGCTGTTTTTAGAAGTCAAATGGAAGAAGAAAAATGTGAAAAATGTTGACTTTTTTACACAATAGATCCCTTTTAAACAGTTTAGTCAACATGAAAGAAGAACCAGAAGTGGGAAGAAGAGGGTGAGGAGGGTAAGTGTTTGAGATGGAGCTGATGATCGCGGAGCTAAACTATCAGTGAGTCGAGGCTCAGGGTGAAGAGGAGGGTAAGGACTTTGCAGGATGCGTGGAAAACAGCAACAACTGATGTAAAGAGGGAATAACTGCTGAAAGCGTCAGGAAAGAGAGTGAGATCATTCAGGGCTCATACCAGTGAAACATGTAGCTTTATCTGGCTGTAGAGTAGAAAAAACTGACAACAGAGTGAAGAAAATCAAAAAAATTGGATGAGAAAACCTTACTTCATCTCATGAATTAAAGAAACACTTCAAGCAAAAATACAGTGAAGTAAATATTTAGGATTCTCAAACCCAATTCTGATTCAGGAATATTTTATTTATTCCAAAGGGAAAATTAATACAGTTTTTCTTTTAAAGCTGTTTAAGTTTCCACCACAGCGTTCCTACTAGTTCTCATTGGCGAAAGCTTGGAAAATATAGTTAGGAGGAGGAGCTTCGTCTTGAAGGCGGAGCTAGGAGCACCCAGGTGTTTTGCCCCTCTGAGTGGTCGCCATGGACACTTAACGATTGAAAAAGTTGATTTTACATAACATTACATAGTCCCCTCAGTTGGTTTTCAATGACTTGATCCAGCCTTTTTCCAGCAATTAAGTCTTACTGTGGCAACGGTTTAGTTCAGCAACTAAAGACAAAATGATAAATGACTATTTTAGATTTCTGGGAGCTTCGTTCTGCTTTGAAATAATATTTTCCTATGCGTGGCCTCTTCTTGCTAGATTTTTATTTTCTAATAGAAAATATTAAGACTGAAACACTACAAACCTTAAAAATCAGGTAGCAGAACACCGATTTATTCCTCAGGCAACATGATAATTACGCATTAATTCAGCAAACAAACTCGACCTCTGCCTGATTGGACGAACGTAAATGTGCACGCTGAAACACGAAGACAAGCATCCTTCACAGAGCAAAGTGATTCAGTTCGCTGTGCACCTGATGTTGTTTTTGCTCTGAAAAGCCCAAAGGAACCTTATGCTTCAAAGCAGCTCAGGGCCGGCCTCCAAAGGTATCATGGGAAATCTACTGAGGAGGTAAAGATGCTTCAAATAATTTATGGCTCAGAAAGAAAAAAAATGGGGAAAGACTAAAGAAGCCTTGTCAGAGAAGAGTCTGAACAGCAGATTTTGTTAGAGAAAGTGCTTGAGAGTGGACATGTGGCTGTTGTTAAAAGTCCTTTAGTAAATCTTTGGCGCAATAAAAAGCAGCTCTGCCTCTGGTATCAATAAAAGCCGCGGTGCTCATTGGAGTTGCAGGGAGCTGAAATAAACACACTCTGCAGCTCAAGCTCCGCAGCGGCCTGAGATGTAGGACAGAAAAAAAAGGTGGCTTATCGCAGCTGATTGCTGTGTTTGAGAAGTAGCTTCCCCAAACTGACCTTGAAGTTTTCCTCCGTCAGCCCTTCATCCGTTTTGGCGCTTCGTATCATGGCGGCCACGTATCTCTTCACCAGATTTCGAATCACTTCCTGTTGATAAAAGTTGCAGGGATTACTACCATTAGAAGAACCTTTGCTTAAAACACAACAATACCAAACACAACCCTATGCTTTTAACGTCTCCACTGTAAAAATACAAAATCTTACCAACTATTGTTGGTCCAGTTTCTAATGCAAATATCTTTTTACACCTGAAATAAGGCAAAACTAACGTACAAGTTACAAAATGAAGAGGTAAAACCTTTGACAGATTAAACATCTGCAGAATTGGTTTTGGCCACGCCCCCCAGCTCTATGTTTACACTCACAGGTGAAAATGGCTGCAGTTATACAACCGTACATCTTTGAAAAGCAGAAGTGGAGCCTCCATTGCAACCAACAAGAATGCAGTACAGTGTTTTCTGGATAGTAAGTCAACAACAAAGCACCAGAAGTCATTGTGTAGCTCATACAGCAGCAAAACCAGCTGACCAAACGTGNCAAGCTGGGTTTCGCTGGGGTTGCTAGGTAACGGCAGAGGAGGGTTTTTGAAATTGCCTTTTTTCCAAAAACCAAAACACATTAACTTCTTGCCCAAAAACAGCTCGGCACTTGGACCCAAATGGAAGTATAAAAACATTCAAAATGTGAATTTTACACATTACATGCCCTTTAAAACTTTAAATCAGTGAAAGCAGAGTCTTCTGTGCTCAGTTATATAAAAAACAAGCAAGATTTCTTCAAACTTATTTCCTTAAAATGTCATCAACACTAACAGGCAACACGGTCCTTTAGCTTTTCTCATCTCATTAACTAATCAGCCAGTGATGTGGGTCAGTCCCATTGATTTACCGGCCCCCCCCAAAAAAAAAAAATCCACAGGCATTTGGTGTGAAGTGGGTGGTAATTCAAAACCTGATACACACACTAACACACAGGCACCGGCCCACAGTCAACACTTGTGAGCGCCAAACGGGACGGTCTGGCATGCTGTCACTCAGCACCTCTGCCAAAAGCACACCACACACTCTGCTAATGTGCAGCACACATTCCCACAACAAGCCTTTTAAAAGCATGGGAGGATATCAGAGGAACAATCAGCCGTGCCAAACACAAAGTACTGGCGCCTCATTATAGACGCTCCTGCCTCGGAAGATTTGTTGCACAAATTTCTTTTAAAAATCCCCTAAACCTGGACGCAGAGACGGCGGACTCAGCTGCCAGAAATAACATTAAACGTTAAAGATAATCGATAATCTCATCCTGCTGCAACTTTTTATGTCGCTGAAAACTTGTTGGGAGTTTTGCATGCGAAAAATATTGAAAGGCAAATCTGAAGCGAATGAGTTTGATGTTGTTCCAGTTACAGGGATGGGCGACTGTTTGTCCCAAAGGACCAGAGAAGAAGCTGTGAATGTTGGTGGGAGCCGATTCAACGGCTGAAGGATTTTCTTCCAAGTGTTTATTTGATAATAAAATGCAGATATAATTTTTCTATCTTGTTCTGCCAGCAGCAGACATTGCAGCTGAACAATAACAGTTTGCCAACAGCTAAACCTTTAAGTTTACAACATAACACCTTCAGGTCTCAGTTTGTGCTTTACCTCTTTTACTTTGGATGTTAAAAAAAACAACTTTTTTCATAGATTAACAAAGATTTATTATGTACTGCAGCAGTACACATTTTAAGGTGCTATAACTCCTGAAACGGCAGTTTTAGAAATTTAATTATCATATAGAAACCTATGGAATAGGATTAGTGCCAATGGGAGAAAAAAAGAAAAAAGAATTGTGACTTTTTTCTCAAAATTGTGACTAAATCTCAAAATTCTGAGATTTCTGAGGAAAAAAATCTGAATTTTGAGATTAAAATCAGAATTACTATTTTTTCAGTGGCCCTAATCCTCTTCCATAGAAAACTGATATTTTTCTTTCACACCTATCAAGTGTCAAAAATGGGCAGCATTTTTGGCTGCCCATTTCTTTTGACATTTATGGAGAAATGTCAGGGAAAGTTTTCAAAAAGTTTATTTTTCGATTCCACAAATGGAAACTATTGGTTTACAGTTCATGAATGATATCACCACTCTTCAGCATAAATAAGGTTCACTTGTGTTCAGGAGGATTTGAACCCAAGTTAATGAAATAAATTAATTAATGAGTAATATTATTTTTGCTATATTTTGTTGAATACATGCTGATTAAAAAAATAACTCCAGTGAATACTGTATGTCTTCAAGAATCTGAAATGTGCCTAAATGTTCAGAAACAAGTTCCCCGTCACTTATTGAGTGTTTCTCTCCTTTGCTTTGTGTCACGTTTCTCTTCCATCACAGTTTTTCTCACCTCTGCTAGCAGCTGACTGGTTGAGTCACAATGCTTTGACTTTAAGAGCAATCTCAACAAGCGGTCACCTGAAGAGTAATTAATTTAGTAGCAGGCTTCTCTTTCTGCACAAACAAAATGTGACTGCCTCAGCCGGAGACGCCTAATCCTGTTAGCTAATTGTGTTTTCTTTCACTTAGACTCTAGAAGAAACTATTACTGTCTTTTAAAATTTATTAATTAAAAAACAAAGAAAACAAGAGTGAAAGCAAAGTGGAGGAAGCTGTGCTGAGACGGTGATGTCAGAGTGAATCAAAATGCTGACAATGTTTATAACACTGAGGACCTTTTTATTTCTACTTATGTGTCAGCATTAATAAATAATTAAGCCAAGAGATTTAAATGGACTTGAGGGATGGATGGATGGATGGATGGATGGATGGATGGATGGATGGATGGATGGATGGATGGATGGATGGATGGATGGATGGTTAGTTTGTTGGTTGGTTGGTTGGATGTTTAGTTTTTTCTGATTTATTCCACCAATCTGTGAATTCAGATAAAACTTGTATTGTTTTTAAAATCTAACATATTAAATATTTTATGTGAATTTTTTTCCTTCAAATAAATAAGAGTTTGCTCTACAACAGCCCACTAATACTAACCAAATCTATAAACAGTGTTTTCATTGTTTCTTTACCTTTTTCTCTGACACAATGAAAATAAAATGATTGTAACTGGCTGAAGGAAACAGATTTGAATATTTACACCTTATATTTTTTTCTCTGTAAGCGATGGCAGCTGAGGAGCGTTATGAGTTTCACTGACCTGGTAATGCTGGTTCTGTATCAGGCTGTCAGCATGGCGCTCCTGTGAACAAACAAAAGGGAATGTTAATATAAAAATAACACAATGCATCTGCATTTATCACCACATCTCTGCTTCTTCCTCTCTCAGTTATTATTATTATCATTATTATTATTATTATTATTATTATTATTATTATTCCCCTCCCCTCTTCCACAACTCCCTCGGTCTCCTCTGCTCTCATTATTCTTCTCAGGAAAGCTGATACAGTATTTCACATAGAGGTCACTACGAGATTAAATGCATTCACGTCCATTTGGCTGAAAGAGCCACGCTTCTGCAGCCGGGAGCGGCCATATTGTAAAGAGTGATGGACTCTGGGTAATCATTTCTTACCATTAAACATTGATAAAAACATCATGTAGAGCAAATGTACACCCTGGTCTTAAACTGGCTGCAGCAAAAAAGCCTTAATCTGAAATCTGAAAATATTCTCTTTAGAGCACGGGGTCTAAAAGTGTGGCGCGGGGGCCATTTGTGGCACCTGAACTGATTTTATGATGTAATGATACATATTTGTCTCCTCATGCAGGTGGATGTATGCATAGCACCCAAATCTGCTTGTAATTACATTATTAAAACTGTTTCAAATAAAGAGAGCCCTAAATCATGTTTTTATTTCTGAGAATAGATGAAATGGTTGCCTTTCTTTCAATAACAGAAACATGCGAAACCCTTTTGAAATTTTTAATCTACAGTGATTTACATATTCCTTTACTACAAAAAAACACTCCAAGTATTTTCTTTGTTGCATTCAACAAGAAAGCAGCAAGTGGTTTCTGGATGGTAATTCAACAACAAAACACTTATCCTTTCCAGCAGCCATTGTACAGTGAATACAGCAGTAACAATAGCTGACCAAATGCGCTCGACTTTTAATAATAAATTAGTGGCGTACTACTGGGGTTGCTAGGTAACGGCGCAGTGCCTGCCGATTGCAACTCAATAATTGGAAGGATTTTGAATCGACCTGTTTTCCAAACACCAAAAAAAACATTAGGTTCTTGCCAGAAAATGACTGGGTGTTTTTTTAACACTTGGGTTGTTTTTAGAAGCAGTAGAGACACAAATGGAAATATAAAAATGTGAAAAAAGAGAATTTGAGTAATGGGTGTCAGACATGGGAAACAATTGGGCCGGTGGGTTAAAATCTACCAGTTTTACGAGTTTATCGTAAGCAGTGACATTTTTCTGCGTTCCAATCAATGGACTTTGTTATGAGACAGCAGAAATGTTAACCTAACTGTACGGTACCATCGTCCTACAGACCCAGGTATGGTGTGGTATGGGTTGGTTGTTTATGGGTCGCTTCTAAAATAGAATCCGACAGAATATCTTAACGAACCGCACCGACCGCTCAGTGGAAACGAGGCACCAAAGAGCATCAATGACTCAGCCAGCAGGTCCCAACAGAACCCAGATCAACATCCCAACTAATGAAGGCGTCACTTGCCTCAGTTAAGGTCAGAGTTAATGATCCAAGAGAAAGGGCAAAATGGTCTCAAAGGAAGAAAACATTGATGATAAAAAAAAAGAAAGACTGTCTCACATCAAAAAACATTTTGATAACCAAAACCTTTGGGAGCATAATCTGAGGATTTATAACTTGAACTGTGATTCTGACGTTTTACCGCATTAATGCTGCCTTGAGAAAAATAACAAGGGTTTGGGGTGGCCTAGTCAAAGTCTGGACTAAAATCTGATTGAAGGCTGAGAAGAAACCCTAACCATGCCAGTTTTTGAAATTACTTCCTGTTGCTCCCAAGGGTTGCCACTTTTTAACAGAGGCCCAGGTCATTTTGGAAGATTTTTCCCATAAAAACGTAATCAACGTTTAAATACTACTTTTAACATTTACTCCCGTTATATTTTATTAAAATGCCTAATAATCTGAAATGTTTAAACTACAATTAAGAGTTACGGTTTTCCAATGTATTATTTTGCTAATTGTCAGAGTTGCGACAGGAAATGAAATCAAACCAAGCTGCTAACAACAACCTAATTCTTCAGAGGTTTGGAGTAAATCTCATCATAGAGCAACACTGAAGTGTGAAAAACTACAATTACCTTCAACAGAAATTCATTGTCTTCATATTTCACGCTGTTGTGTTCAGTTATCCATGTTCATTTTTATTCCTGCTCAGTTTAATATTCAGTGTTTCACACTCATCTGTCCTCTCTTCTTCAAAACACTGACACATTTCTATCTGCAGCCTTCCTTACTGGACAATCTTTGCTTTCGGTGTCTCATGCCGCTCTGATGCTTACTCTCTGATCATGCACATAAACACAAACTCTCTCCTGCGATCAGATCTCTGCAGAGCCGTGTGCCTCTCTGAACCTACGTGGGCTGGTTGGCTTATATAACTCAGCTGACTTCAGTTGAGGTGAACACGCCAGCTGCAGTCAATGCGTGTGTGTGATGGTGTGAAAAAGCCTTATCAGTGTGTGCCGATGGCTCTCGGTGTCTCTCCAAATGACTGGACTGTTGCATGTGTTTATCAGGACATGTTCATCTGTCGATGTTCCTTCTGGACTTCCAGACACACAGCTGATGCCTCTCATGTGTGGTGGGACAGTGTTTCTGTAAAATTACTGCCTTTAAACGTCTCAAATGCACTTTGAAATGCCTTGTTTCTGAAATGTGCTATACAAATAAAATTTGATTGATTGATCTCGAGTGACAATTTGCTAGTATCTCGCCTACAGCAGCAAGAGCTCAGTGTGAGAATCAGGGAAAAACGTAATGAAGTACTCAAGCTAACTGGTTTGAGTGAAGCGCACAGAGTGTAGCCAAGCTAACAGCTATAAATAGTGAAGCTAACAGCTATCCATAGTCAAGCTAGCAATAAAATTAGTCAAATTAACCACAACTCATAGTAAAGCTAACAGGTAGCCGTAGTCAAGCTACATATTGACTGACTGATAGTCAAGATAACAACTATCTAGAGTCAAACTAATCATTATAAAGCTATCTATAGCAAAGCTAACAGTTGTTTATAGACAAGCTAATGGCTTCAACAGCCAAGTTAACCACAGCCAACAGCCATCCATAGTCAATCAAACAGCCACTGGTAGTCATGGTTATAATCAAAGGTTTGCATGAATTAGATTAAAAATAAAAAGAACTGTTCATTGTTCAAGAGAACAACTGCTGTTTTCAGTTAAACAGTAACTGAAAACAGCAGTGATCAGGGAAATTAGAGCCATAAAAAGCTTTATCTTGTAAAAATGTCTTATATAGTGCTCGACTGATTTGAAAGAAAAGATTTGACCTGATAGAAATTTACCCATGAACAGGCTCTGATTTGAGTTGTTGAGTCCTTCATGAGAATTTCTCTCTTTCTGAACTGTGATCACTTTCAAGTAAGATACTGACTGTGTAGAAATACCCAAAACCACTCCAAATCATGTGATCATAATAGTTAAAGTCACGTCACTCGACTGTGGAAGTGACTCCAATAACTAGTTTGAGTCCTTTATCATTAAATATGTCCTGAAAATATAATCCTGCCACCATCAACCAACAAAATTGAAAAATAAATGCTAACATAAAGTTACATAAACATATTTAGCTGTATTTTTACCCTAAGAATGGGGAAAACATTTATCTAATCAACTAACAACCTTTTATTTCTGCTCAGTGCTGCTGGGTCAGTACAACCTGACCAGGTTCTGTTTAGGAGGTTAATCATTTAGCAATTTATTATTTTTTCTGCTGTAGCATTTGTGAGGGTTGTTAACCACAATTGCTTTCTTTCTGATTAAATGCAGGTGTAAATCATAATAATCTGTTTTCAATCAAATAAATCATCCCAGTTACTGTAATCAAAATAAAAAGAGCCGCAACAGCAGTTCAGTCTGGATAATCAGAGCCCAATTAATCAAGACGCTGCATGAAGCATAAATACTGTTTTTGGCTAATTAGAGCCAGCAAAGGAAGATTTAAACAAACATAAAACTTCCTTTAGATCCACTGTTTTAAATCTTTTTTTTACCCTCTATTAATGAATTTCCATAAAACATTTCTAAATTTGGTTTTAACTTTTAAGTGTTGCAGGTTTCCACTTATTTGTCTTGCAGTTTTTCTCTGCAGCTGCGAGTCGATCATCATCTAGCATTTTGTGTTGCTTTCTAATATTTTCTTCGGCTCAACTTTTCTCATTAAATAACTGTCGCTGCTGATACAACGCGCTGAATATAGCATGATTTATGGTTCTAAGTTGATTGTTTGGAAATGTGACCTCCTTGGATTACACACACTGTTTCATAACAGCCTCAGCGGCAGCTCATAATTCATATATTATGGGTGTAAATGGAGGCTGCTGCGGAAAAACCAGACACCGCTCTGCTGGAAAAGTTGTTTCTTTTGTTTTTTATTTTACTACGGGGACAGAAAAACAATAATTTGGTATTTAAATGCTTCCTTTATAGCTGGGTGTCAAACTGATTTTCATATTGGGCCATCAAGATTGATAGAAATAATTAACAACTGTTATAGCGGTCTCTGCATTCGATACATACGTCATAAAATTTAATAATATTGAACATATTTTTATACTGATCAATCTCTCCAGGATTTTACGATCATTTTTGCAATCAAAATCCCTAATTTAGAAATATTTGGAGGAGATTTTGCAATATTTACACTTATGTATGACGTTAAATGCAACGTTTTGCTAATCACCGTATTGGTAACTTGGCATCAAGTAAGACTGAGGCAGATTTGTCGTAAAAGTAAGAAACACTGCCACCAACAGGTGGGAGTTAGCGATGATAACTTAAACCCAATGTCTGACCATTTTTGTGGAAAATTGGCAATAAACTCACAATTATGAATTAGCACAAAAAATGTGGGGGTTGTAAAAACAAGAGAGTCTGATTGATAATGTAAATAAATAAAATAATGAAAAGAGATAAAATGAGCAAATGACAGTAACTCAAAGAAGCAAAACAAGTGTTTATTATCTTGTGTTGGACAATAAATAAATAGCAAAAATATATATTGTGATAAACATGTGATCAATATCAATAGTATCAATAATACGTTCGAAAGAAAATTAAGTAATTAAACTGAACTCCGATCCAGAACCGAAGAGAGGCAGAGGAAAGGTTTTAGCTTTTCGATCTAAGCTAGCTTGGTGGAATCAACTGATTCACTCGCTCTTTGGTTACCTAGCAACTCACTCATTCTTTGGTTACCTAGCAACGAGCTGCTGAGTATCTGGCAAAACAGCAGTTTAAGGTTTTGCCTCATAACTGCGTAAAAATAAAAAACAACAAAATGGAGTGAAAACTGGATAAAACATTAAATGTCACGCCACTAATTTGGCAGGATTTCAGATATTTGAAACAAAAAAAACTGATCAATAGTTATTGATATGGAGTGATATGAAACACTGTGACAATAATCTGTAATTCTCAGTTACTCACAGTGAACTCTCGAAGGTTTTCGCATTTGTGCGAGGCCTCTCCGGGCGGCTGGCCTCTCCTGCACAGCTTGTTGTGGAGCCACATCAGGAGGTACCAGAAGGACTTTGGGCTGGGGATGATGTTGAAGGGAGGGGGCAGCGTGCCGCCCTCATCAAAGTAGCTCATCCACAGCTTGGTGCGGGCAAACTTCCACTCAATGTCGGCGTGGTCCTGCAGAACCAGAAGAAACCTCTTCAATCTGGAAGATTTTTACTTTTCTTCAGGTTAAAACAGTGACAGGAGCCGCGTTTCCGTTGACCAGTTGTGCAATTTGACATTTCAAAAAGAAATTTGTTTAATGGAAACACGGCAATTAAAAAAAACTAAATGTTGATAAAAGTGAAGTGGTTTTCTTACCCATATCAAATTGGTTTATTTGGCAAAACACTTTTTTCCCCCGCATTTTCACATAATCAACAACTACATGTTACTACTGCCGGAAACGACGGAGAAGAAGACAAGGGGAAGTGGTAGGAAAATGATGGCGGAGCATATTTTTTTGTGAGTTATTGTATGAAATGATATTAATTAAGTTTGTTATTTAATGAAAACAACCACAACTGATTTGCCTGAAAATCAAAAATGTCAACAGTGGTAAAGGAGCCCAGTTAAGATCCCAGAACCAATCTAATATTTTATTGCAAATGTGAGTACACAAAAAACATAAAATCTTATGTATGTCTGTCTAGTTCTGGTGCAAATATCTTAGAAAATTACAAATAAGACTAAACTAACTTACACGTTACTTTTCAGCATATTATGTCACTTAAAACATGTAGAAAACGCCATACTTATTAATCTACACTAAGGAATTATTGACTTGTATATCCTGCTGAAAATTAACTTGTAAGTTAGTTTTGTTTTACTCCAAGATGTTTACACTAAAAACTAACAAGAATATTTGATAACTGTGACTATCAGTCAGTCAATACATACCTTGTCTATGTATAGCTGTTAGCTTTACTAAAGTGATTTTGTGTTTTTGCAGTGTATGGCCTCCAACTGAAAAGTACAATAAACCATTTATAAATAATTATTTAAAATTTTTCATTTGTGGACACTGTGACCTCTATTTGATCATTTTCCTGACTAGAGGAGCTGCAATCGTTCCAGATTGTAACTCACAGCGATGAGTTGGTAGGAGTTGTTCATCATGGCGATGAGCATGTTCAGCAGAACCACCAGAGAGATGACGTTGTACGTCCCGAACATCGTCGCCCCGACGAACTCGGTGAACTCGTGCCGAGCTTTCACGTTGGTGACGTAAAGGTTGAGCAGCCCAAATATGGACCAGAAGAGCGACTGGAGAGTCTCAAATAACCTGAAAGGGAACAGAAATAAGTCAATTAATGTGACATTAATATAAAGATTTGATTAATCAAATAATATTTGATTAATCAAATGTCCATAACTCTGAGCTCTTACAGGTTTTTTTTACTAAAGTAAACAATAATAAATGGTCAAAACATTCAAAACCGTGACACCATCTCTATCTGAAAAGGATTTTTGAGAAATTTTTAAATTTAAACTGTCATCTTTAGAAATTATGAGAAATAAAGCTTGAAAACAATGGTTTTCCATATTTTATTCCATTTCTGAAGGCAAAAAATGTAAAAATGCAGAATATTCCTGTTCTTTTCTGTACTCTAGCATATTTCTGGAGACACAGCACATTGTATAAACTACAAATATTATGGAGATTATTTTATTGACCAGATAGATTGGAGTTTTCCCCCCCAAAATTAGTGTTTTTCAACCTGTATAATAATGTTTGTAGCAAAGAAATAGACTGATTTGGCTGCTGCAGCTTTCTGTCAGTCTGCATAATATGCAGTAAAAACAAAGTTTGAGTGCAGAGAGAAGCTTAAACTCTGGTCACTAATTTAAATTCCTGTTTTTATGGACATTTTGGATTTTATTTAAGCTTGTTTAATGAGTCAAACTGTGTCTTTTCAGAACCTTTCACTGAAAAACCGACCTTTGCTGCACCCAAATCAGCTTTTAGTTTAATTTATTAAACTTGGCTAAATATGGGAACCATTGTGAAAGAAAGTGACCCCAACCCAAAAGAATTTGAAAACTAGACGTCTTTCTTTTAATGTAATGCAGCAAAAACACCAAATATTAACAAGTATTTTAGCCTAGTTTCTATTGGATATATTTTATTACACTTGAATTTAGACAAAACCAACCTAAAAGATATAGAAACTCGTTTTAAGTAAATAATTTCTTAATTTTAAAGTGCAGACTAGTTCCTTTTCATCAATATTAAGAAATTATTTTCTTAAAACAAGCTCCTATATCTTTATAAGTTACTTTTAAGTTAGTTTTGTCTTAATTCAAGTGAACTGAAATATTTGTGCTACAAAACACAAAAAAATACTTGGTAATATTTTGTGTTTTTGCAGTGAACAAACAGAGAAAACGTATTTTCAGTTTTGGATCTACACTGAATGACGTCCTTTTCCTACAAAAAACAAATAAACCAAATAATAAATAACAATTCAGCTTTATTGTTATTTTCTTGATTTGATAATTTTGATAAAACGTTTGGACACCCAAACTATCTGAACATCCTCGCCTAAAACTTCCCGCCCATTTAAACCAAGAAGCTCGAGAAAGAATTTCGCTAATCGCTTTATTGAGATGCAAAAGTAGAAAATTTCCTGATCTTGATTCTGAGAGGCAGCTCCCTATTTTCCATATTTCTGCTGTCATTTTTCCCTCCCTGATCTCTTTCTCCATCCTTCATCTTTTGTCTCTTCTCTCTGTCCTCTGCTTGCCTTCGCGTGTCTCTTTGTGCCGCCGTCACTGTTACAACTGCGGTTGCTGAATTTTTGATGAAGCAACAATTGGCGGTGCTCAACGCTACATCAAGAGAACGACACAGACGGGGGGGTTCTATATTTATACAGCATAAAATATTCAGGGATGCAGCGTTTACTCTCATTGTGGTGTTCGGCAGGATTGCTGCGTTGCAGGAACATTTGATCAGTCGGTGCACAGGCTGTTTTTCTCCCTCACAGAACATCATTTGAGTGATGGTGTGATGGTGTGTGGAGGTGAAATCTGTAAGTCAGAGAGGTGAGAGGCTCGGTGTGTTGTGTAAGAGAGGAGAGAAACGGAGGGAGAAAAGAAGGGAATTAAATCAACGACGAACGAAGCAGCCGAGCGTGATATTGTGTCGGTTATGAAATGGGAAAGATGGGGGGACGAAAAGAGAAAGGGATGAAACTCCATCATTTTGTGTTTCGTTATTTCAATTATTCCCCAGTTTTCACTTCCTGGGTGCCAGACATTGACGTTTCACAGCAGATAGTGACCGCCTGATTCAGGCAGTCAAATTGACTGTCAGTCAAATTCAGGCAGTCATTCAGGTGTTTTGTTTTCTTCTTGTCAGCTCATCCTACAGGTTTTTCATATGATCTAGGTTTGAAATAATGTCAATTTTTATAATATCAACAATTTCTGTGTTAATTTGGGAATATATTTGGACTAATGTATGCTTTCTAGTGGAAGTAAATAGATTTATTGTTATATTTCAAATGTCAAACACTCTCAACAAGGTTCCAAGGATGTTTGGAAGAGAAGCAAGATTTCATCATACATACCAGCGAGCATAAGGTCGTTTTTAACATATTCATTGTTTCTTTTACACCAGATCAACCTGGTAAATATTAAGATATATTTATACCTCAGGCAAAAACATATGACTCTTTTTTATCACACTTTTTAAAGTACCAGTATTATGTATTTTATTGGTACATTATAGCACAATCAAGTAACTATATATATATATATATATATATATATATATATCATTCAGCACATCTTCACAACATTGCTTCTCCATTAAATCAACAACAGCCGCTCCTTGGAGTGTTGGACTGAGAACTAGTTCATATGATGAGCCCAACAGACTCACAATTTGTCACAAAATCATAGCAAGACAAAGGAAGCTAAGAAAAAGAAAGAACAATTATCAGCAATTGCCAATTTGTGGTGGGACTGCGATGTGATGGACATCAGTGGAACAAAATTTCATGATTACGATTTTCTTAGCCATCCATTCTGGCTTCTTCTGGTGCAGAATTATGACACATGCCTCACAACACTGACATAAATCAGATTAAATGCAATATAACCAGACTGACTGCTGGCACTTTGAAAATAATCTGATTTAGTACCACATACAGACAAATCAGATTTTTTTTAGGGGTGAAAAGATTTGAATTGAACCATTTACTCCTCTGTGAAAAGTTGGATATGGGCAAAAATCAAAATAATAATAATAATGATAATAAAACAAATCAAATTTGGGTCACATGTAGCCTTAGTTTCATCTGAGCAAAAACTCAATACTCAATACAGAGGCAACTAAAAATCAATCGATAAAAAACCCCAAATCCTTTGTGAATATCATCTCATGAGCTAAATGTCTTTCTGACCGGGAGCTGACAGCGTGTTGAAGGGTTATGGACCGGACGCTTTGGAGCGTCTGGTTAGGAAACCTTTGGTAGAAACGGCGCCTTTAATTCAAGTCTGCATTACATGCAGAACAGAGAAAACTAAAACGAATGCAACGTTGAAGTTCAATTGATCGGTTTGGATCAGACGGATCCAACTGACCGATGAACCTGCGCAGATTTCTCTGCAGATGCGACCAGGAGGAATTAGTGAAGCTGTGCGTTCAGACCGCAGCAGGTGAAGTGACCGTAATTTAAGTGGAGTCATTTAATTACATTTTATTATAAGTTATTGTGGCCACAGTCAGTGGTTTTTGTCACTACGGAGAAAAAAAATTGATGATTTATGATTTATGTGTGAAGGGAACTGGATTTACGGTTCAACTAGGTGAATATTAACTAAACCGTATAAAAATGCGGCTATTTGACGGGTAAAAATAGTTCATGACCGACTTTTTAAAATGCTGTCAGTCAAAATGACGGAGAACAAAAACGTCTGCATGAGACTGTTATAGATATGAAGGAGTCTTCATAAATGTTTACAACCATTGTCATACAGTGTCATTCGGTAAATATGACACTTTTAATGCAAAGTCCTATTAAAACTTCCATTAAAAATCTATTAAAAGTTTCAACTTTGCACTAAAAGTGTCTTTATTTACGAAACGACACTTCATGACAACAGTCAGAGGTTTCTGTTCATGTTTGTATCAGGTTGTAAAGTGTTACCAAAAAGCTTTTAGAGCTTTAAACAATCATCCTTTAACTGTATACTGACTATTTTTTTTCCACAAAGCCCCGTCCTCCATGTTCCTCCTCCTCTCTTCCTCTTCTCCCATCCAGCTGGCTCCTCTTCCTCTCCTGTGTTCTCCTCTCATCTCTCACTCCACTAAGCCGAGTCATAAACTGCTCCAGCTGATCCTCGCAGCCACTCAGTCATTTCACTGTTATACTTTTGCAGTTTATGTGGGAGGCGAACCGAGAAGAGACGCAGTGTGTGTGCTGCATTCGCTTTTTCTGTGTCAGAAAACAAAGCGTGCCCATGTGTTTACACTCGGCAAACCGACCTCGTGGAGTTAATTCACTCCACTGTACGGAGCTCATCTTTTGTAGGAACAAGAACATTTCTCTGTGTTTTCCAGCAGACTGAGGACTAAAAACTGGAGCTTTTTGATGCTAAATACTGACTAAATAGACATATGAGCTCAACAACAAATAAATCTATTGTTTTTAATGTTATTTAGATTATTCAACCATCAGGTTTATATTTAGGAACCTTTGATCAATTATTTAACTTTTTTTAGAAGTGTGGCAACTCAAATTTATGACCTTTTAAGACAATTATGAATGGGATGTAAGACCTGTATCACTACAGAAATGTACAAACCTCATCCAGTAAACTGGCAAAAAAAACAAAAAAAACAAAACAAAGCTAGGTAGCTAGCTAGCTATATTAGCAGGTAGTTAGCAGTAGCCTCAACCATCTATGATTGAGTGTGACTCAAACTTTCGCCTGACAGAAAAATACAGCAAGAAAAAATAAATACATACAGCATACAAGGCTAAATATTCCTGCCAAAACAAAGTTTAAGATCTGGGATTAACATATTAAAGATGAACTTACTTTTAAAAGTGAATTTAACGGACACCTTGTTAAAGGTATCAGTCAGGATGTGGATATCAACATGGAGTTATTTTTAAATGCTTAATGAACACTGTCTCCCACACACAAACCCACAAAATAAGCAATAGGCTCTAAAGTTTGACGGCAGACATGTAGTTGGACGTTAGTATTAGTATTTGGGACATCTGTACTAGCTGCTACATCTTTAGCATTGAGAAGCAATTTTAGCTTTGAATACCTTCGCTAGTATGCTAACTCTTTTTAGCACAACTTGGACACAACAATAGTCTTTTTCAGCATCCAATCAGATCAATTTTAGAAGCAAAATGTAATCCCTCATAAACTAAAAGAAGCAACATTGTCATCCATTGCTGTTAGCGGAGGTAACAGATGTTTTAAAAACATTATTTTATATAAACAATTTCAATATGTGGTAGGCAGGTTCTGCAAAGTCGAGGACAAAAGTAAAGTCAAATGTTCTTGACTCCATCCATAAAAAAGAAATAATGCAGTGATGGATGACGGACCAGGAAAAATCACATGAGATGCATGACAATTTATATAAAATTCAATAAAAAAGGACAAACTATATGTAAAACAAGAAACAGATGAGTAAACATCACCAGAACCAAATATTTCTGAATAGATTTTTATTTAACTTCAGCTTTAGAGCTGTTGATTCTATCCAAACCATACTGAAATTTAAATTAAAACTGTTGCTTTACTAAGTGACTATAAAGCAACTTTGTGCAGAATAACACACCTCCATAATTCTTAGGTTAAATTGCCTTTTGATCGTCAGTAAAACAAATAGTGGAACTAATTATTTCAATGTTTACAACTCAGATGTTTCATTTGGTTTGATCAAGCAGAGTCTGCAAACCCCAGAGAAATAGAGCTTTGTGTAAAAGTAAATAGACAAGGGACCACAGAGTGTGAAAGAAAATGAGAGATTTTACAGGACTTGTGTGAAGAGACACACACATGTATGAACGCTGCTTGTGTGAAGCAATCTAACACATTAGTGGTGATAAGTGTGTGAAGTACAGATGAGTGAGAGGAGGAGGAGGGAGATGAGACACCTGAGCAGAAACAGGAAGTGATCCTGTGAAAAAACCTCCAAAATCATAAGTGTGTGAATTAGAGAGTGAAAGACACGCGCACACACACGCCCACACACACACATACAGAGAAGAGGAAATAATCCTTGCATTGTAAACTCATGAATAATGATGCAGGCCGTGCTGCCTGCGGGACTGCAATCACTCCGTTTGCATAATGCGTCATCTCAGCTGTCTCCTCGGCTCGCTGCATGCTCATTTAGCTTCAGCGTGACGCTGATTTCTGTCCCACAGCTTCTGGTCCTGCAGCAGCCAATCAGAGCTGATGTACCGGAGTTACACCATGAGAGGAGCAACAAGATCATTTCTTCTATCGGTGCTCAGTCAGGGCTTTCAGCAACTCAAATTTAAGACCTTTTAAAACCACTCTGAATAAAATATGAGACCTTTATTGCTACAGAAGTGTACAAATTTCATTCAGCCAACTGGCGATGGATTTGCACTTGAGTGGACCCAGAAAGCTAGCTAGCTAGCAAGAGTATATTAGCAGCTAGTTAGCGAGTCACAGAAAGTACTTTTCTGTCGCAAAGTAAAAATAAATATAATATGCAATATTAAATAGTCCTATAAAGACAAAATTTTAAATCGGTGACTTACACGTCAAAGGCTTTTTAAAATGAATTCAAGACTTTTAAGGCCTTAATTTTAGATACTTGAATATACAACGTTTTAAGGATGTGTGGACACCTGATATTCTGCTAAGATATCAGTCAGAATACGGAGTTGTTTTTAAAAGCTTAATGAAAAACACGATACGCGTCGATCTGATGTCTCGCACTTATAAACCCACGAAATAAGAAGTAGGTTCTAAAGTTTGACAACAGACAATGTATTTGGTATTTCACCTGAAAAACATTTCTGTAGATTGTTACCTAAAATTTAAAATTAGCATCAAAAACACTTTATAAAAAACTTTTTTATTTAGTCATATAATTTTATGTTTCCTTGCTAATTTTCATGAAAGTATTTGACAAAATGTAATGTTTATTGCTTGTTTCGTGTCTTTATGATGAAAAGCACTTGAGCTGCCTTTTTGATTAAATATGACACACAAATTAACTTGACTTTTATACAAAACATTTGTATCTTTCATGAGAAAACTTATTTCCAACCAGCCAGAAATGGTTAGAAACATTAACTGTGTGTCACAAATAGAGCTACTCTTTGAGAATCTCACACTTTTCTCCCCTTAAATACATTTGAATGTGGAAAAGTAGCTTCATTGACCAGAAATGCAATTTGTTGTTCAAGTCTGAGGGACAAGAGGCCTAAATAAAGCGAGTTTTATCTTGCCTTTCCTAGCCTTTAGAGAAACATATTTCAGAGTGGAGCAAAGTTTAATCTGATATGTTTTTGTGAAAGCATTAAGACTTTAGGTTCAGTAGAACAAATGCAACATTTATCTTGTGCAGAAGTAAATAATAATCTGGTGATTTTTAGAAATGATCTTTTCTTTGCGTCGTTAATGGAGCAGAAATTGTACAATGTAAGGTTGAGGGTGTGATCTGTTGTTTTAGCTCCTGCTCACCTCACAGCTATTGTACCGCATCCTTTACTGTAATGGAGTCGATAACAGATCAATAACACTATTATCCAAAACAAACCACTTTCCTCATCTAAATTCATCCCACTGACTCTGCTGTTCCCTCCCTCAGCAGCAACACTCTGCGTCGCTGCTTCCTGTCCAGGTTGCAGAGCTGCCATCCCAACATCTCACTCTGCTAAACCTTCACACGGTTTGAAGAATTATTTCTCACATAGGTACAACACTAAAATACTGCAATAATTTCCACATCATTATCTGGTAAAACGAGACTTTCAATGGGATTTTGTGAGACTCAAAGTCAATTGATTTATCTAAATTTTCCACTAGAGGGCGTCTGATTATCACCAGGAGCATTTAGGCCAAAGAATAGAAATATTTCACTAAAAATGTTACTGATTCCCAGTTAAAACCATCAGACGTGGGCAGCAACAAGTTACCTTAACTTGAGTAACTTTTATGAAAAGCTGTACCACTAGGAATAGATTTACTGAACCACATTTTCTTCTTCTGGAGTAATATTATATTACTTTAAAATAAAGCTGGAATTACTTTATTGAATCAAAAACAAATGCGCTTTAAGCTTTATAGTTCTGTTATTTTCTATGTGCTGAGACTGTTGATCCATTTCAAGGTCAAGTTCTGTCCTAAAATTAAATACTTTTAAGTATTGGCTTCAAAAGCTCTATATAGTGAAAAAAAACAAACAAAAAAAACTATCTTATTATGATGTTAGATATTTTTATTCAGTTCAAAATTACTTTATTGACTGAAATGTAATTTAATAATTGGGAACAAGTAGGATCTCCTGTAGTGGTCAGTATTACAGCGACACTGAAGAGACCTCTGACTAAAGAAACTGTTGTCTGACTGCCACGAAGAGTTGTCCAAACTTTCTTGATTTATTTATTTATTTTCCATTTTATTCTTCAAAACACCAGAATTTTCAGATATATAAATATTTCTATTTGTCTGATTACACATTTTTTATAAAGTAAATCAGATTTTATGATCAAACAGTGACTCAATACTCAAGAAGCGTTGTTTTTTTTTGTTTTTTTTTACCAAATACTTTGTTCTTTTGCTTAAGTAAGAATGTATTAAGGTAGAGTTACTTTTGGGGCTCTCTTCTCACCTCAGGAAACTGAGTACAATATTCAGAATCAATACAAGCATAAACTTTGATCTCAAACAGGGAAGGTAATCAGGAAATAATCAGCTGATTACCAATTTATAAAATTAGCAAAGTCATTTCCACATAAAAAACAAAAATAAAGTATTTTCTTTAAACCTTTTAAAGTTTTAAAAAAAAACTTTAAAAATGTGTCTGTTTTCCAGACACCAAAAAAACTGTTTCTTTAAATTAATCTGATAAACCAGAGGTGTCCAAAGTGTGGCGTGGGGGCCGCTTGCGGCCCATCGACTGATTGTGTTTGGTCCATGACTTCAGTTAAACAGTTATACAAATCTGAACCCCAGGATCAGTTGTTTGATGCAGATGGAGATTTTCTATTTCTAATTAGGATAAAATTATCATAAAGAAAAATCTTCTTACAATTGAAAATATTAGCAGAAACACTAATTATTTGTCTTTAAACCAGGTTCATAATTATTCAATGACTTTTACTCAAAAGCTGACTTTGTTGCAGCCAAATATGCTTTTAATTAATTTATTTAACCTGGCTGAAGTAGTTTGGTGAATATTTCCAGACACCAGAAAACATTAACTTATTTCAAAAGCAGTGGGAACTCAAATGGAAGTTAAAAAAATTTGAATTTTGAATAATATTTCCCCCTTACGCTGTAGCTTTAAATAACTTACCAGTCACACTTACAAAATGCTGATTAAAAACGACAAAAGTATACTTTACATCCCCCAAATAAACCAAAACTTCCACTATCTAAATAATGAATAATAAAAACAGACACTACCAGAGTATGCTGTAACTTTTGCAGTATATTTTCAAGCTTGTACTCACGTGGAGAAGGCGTTGTTCTGCCTTTCACAGCGGATCCCCTTGCAGTTGTTTGGTTCTTCTGAAGCCTTGGTCTCGTAGTAGAAGTACAGCTGGTTGAGTCCATTAGCAAACGCTAACAGAACCTTCGCATGAAGAGACACAAAAACACACATTTAATCTGTTTTCTTCAGCTAAAATCAACTTACAAGTAACTTTTCAGCAAAATATAGAGGCTTGTAGTAAGTCAACAATTCCTTAATATTGAATAAAAAGTACTAGTGGCGCCGTAACCTAGCAACCCCAGCCAAGCCCAGCCCGTCACCTAGCAACCCAGTTCTACTTCTACTGGCAGATTATTTCACTTATAACAAGATGCTTTTCCCCACGTAATAAATGAAATAATATGCCAACAGAACTGATGCTTTTCCATCCGTATTAAGAAATTATTGACTTAAAACAAACCTCTATCTTGCTGAAAAGTTATTTTTAAGTTCATTTTGTCTTATTTCAAGCTGGACTAAAAATACTTGGTAAGATTTTGTGTTTTTGCAGTGTGCATCCCTCCATGCACTTTTTAAGCA
Organism: Alfaro cultratus; assembly: GCA_903066825.1. Taxonomy (NCBI): domain Eukaryota; kingdom Metazoa; phylum Chordata; class Actinopteri; order Cyprinodontiformes; family Poeciliidae; genus Alfaro; species Alfaro cultratus. The sequence goes on along the minus strand of CAEFZX010028111.1, from coordinate 60,094 downwards.
GAGCTTTGATCTCAAACAGAGCAAAAGCAAGCTGGAGTGACGTAGAAGGAGCCTCAGGCTCACAGTGATTGTTTTGGAGCCCACAGGGAGGCGAAGCAGCCCACATGTGAACTGAGTTTTAGGTCAGGAGCTCCCATGAGAAGGAATTAATAAATACTAACCGTCGTGATGCAAACCTGCAGCATCTGCTAGCTGGAAATTCAAGGATTCAGGTTGCACGAATCAAAAGAGATAAAATCTGGGTGTAATGAGAAACACTGATCTGAACCTTCAAAGCCATGAAGTTACAGTTACAAAGTCGGCCTTCTACCACCTGAAGAACATTTCCGGAATTAGAGGACTAATGTATCAGCAAGATCTAGAGAAACTCATCAATGCTTTTATTTCTAGTTGATTACTGCAACAGTGTCTTCACAGGTCGGCCTAAAAAATCAGTAAGATCCAGAACGCTGCTGCTGGAGTTCTGACTAAAACCAGGAAGTTAGATCACATCACCCAGTTCTAAAGTCGCTACACTGGCTCCCTGTAGCTCAGAGAATAGAGTTTAAAATACTGTTAGTTTATAAATCACTGAATGGCGTAGCACCACAATACATTAAATACCTGCTGTTGTTGTATCAACCTTCCAGAAGAGTATTTCTACTCTTACTTGAGTACATTTCTGGATTTTCTACCCACTGAATGAAAACCAAACATGGTTTAACCAAAGATTCAGCAGACACACGTCTGCTATGTTTGTTAAAGTTTTTTTTTGGAAGAAACTGGCTTGGAAAAAGTTTATTTTACCTGATTTGGTTATTTTTTGCTACTTATATGAATTATTGCCATTAGGATCCTTAAAATACCAAAATTTCCACTTAACTTTATATATTGGTCCATCTGATTATGTAATTTTTAAATATTAAATGGTTGATAATTTGATCAATTACTTCAATAGATGTTTTACCAAATATTTTTTACTTGAGTACAATTTTTAGGTACTTCATCCACCTCTGGTTTTTATGATTTTGAACTGCCTTATTGCAGAAATGTGCTATACAAATAAAGTCAATTGATTGATTTTTCAGGAAACATCATTGTCTTCTGTTGTTTGAATATTAACAGGATATACTGGAAGCCTATTAGATCCGCTAAACTGGTGTGAGAGCAACAGCTGAGATATATGAATGGAAATAGGAAAGTTAGCAACGATTAGCAGGAAGTCATTAAAACAAGCAACACCTAATGAGCTTTCTGTTCCATGTGCGCAGTCTTGATGATGCCTCACCAGACAGTAAATGAAGAGAAACTTGAGGATGTCCAGCAGCATCCTCCCCAGAGAGATCTGCAGAGGGCCGAGGTGGGAGTTGGCTGTGAAGAGGGAGATGAGTCTGAGCGAGCTGAAGATGTTGGCGATGGCGAACAGAGCCTCGGCGATCAGCGTCGGGTGCCACATCTCCCACTCCTCCCTTGGACGAGAGGAGTTGTACTGGAAGGAGAGAAGGAAGAGAAGAGGGGAGTGGGAGGAAAAGAAAAGGAATAAAAGCAGTCAGTTTGACTTCACGACAGACACATTCAGGTTCACTGTATTCAGTCTGACAAAATCCTTCCAGCAGCTTCTGCCCCACGGTTACCGACGGCAACAGGAAAGGGAGGGGGGGAGCTGTCGGTTACCGGTTGCTATAGTAACCACCAACTGCCAAGAGCAGCCTAGCAGAACTTAAAACACCAATAAATGTCTGGAAACAACTTCATGACTAAACAAAATAAATTCAAAGGATAAATAAACAAATTTTGACAAATGTCACGTCTATAATGTTGTTAAAATAAAACCCTGTTACAATCTCCTCGCCTGAATATGTCAAAATTACAAAACAAACACAGTGAAATAGGGAAACATATAAATTTATATTTCTGAAATGCCAAATGAGTCCCATCACATCTCATTACTAACACTTTGAATGAATAACACACTAAAAACAAAGTTGTGCTCCGTCAAACTTTAAAGCTGTTCAATGAAGAACTCAGAATACACTTTTAATATTCAATTCAAACTCATCCTAACCAACTTACAATAATACTAATCAGAGATGTGGGTCAAATATAACAAATTCTACATTCACCGGGAGGATGTCTAATACGTTACGTTGTGTTAACACTAAATAAAGACTTTGAGCATGTCTTCAACTTGTTAGTGTCATAAACCTACTGACAGGTCAAACAACGCGATCAGTCCTAACAGTTTCAAATCATGGATGGGTCATCTGTTTGTCAGGCTTTTTAGACTCTTGGATACTCATGTATAAAATGACAAACATAACATCAACCATACATTTATACTATGATACTTTTTATAGGTTCAGCTGTAGTATTAACTGGAAGATCCTTACTTTTATCTATAAAACAAGCTTAAATTGGTGAAGATTTGTCTGTAAAACATTAAAAGCTGTTTTTTTTCCCCTTCATTTTCTGTTCCCGCCGTTTTCCTCCTCGCCTCACCGCGTTTTCTCATGCTTTGCTTCCCTCCTAATTCTAAATTCAGCTATGAATCCTCCACAGCACTGGAGTCTTGTTACCTCTCCCTCCATTAATGCTCCCCGTCCTTTTAAAACACACATGGGTGCACAACCGGAAACAGAAAGTACGAACACAGATGCGCTGTCATTAATTAATTGCACCTTTTCTCGGATGCATCAAGTCGGATGACGGAGCAAAATCTCTCAACATCTCCTGGTGATTTTTAGTGCTGCTGAATATTTTAAAGAAGAATTAAAAATACAAACGGAAAAAAAGTGTCCAGCTGCTGCTCCTTTGTGTACATGTCAAATGAGGTATATGTGTTTTAAATATATCTGTATGCATGTAATTATAATGCAGACCTGTGTAGGTGGGCTACCCGCCACCATCAGTGACTCACAGCTGTTGCAGATGGCCCAGCCGTCTGGTGTTTGTGTGAATGTGTGTGCGTGTGTTTTTTAATTACATCATTTTCTCTTAATTAAAGAAGCTGTTCAGCTCTTTCAAGTGGGGCTGTCAGGAATATTTATGAATAGTCAGCACCTTACCTGCAGTAAACTCCAGTCTTAGTGAGCTCAGGAAAAATTTTGAGAAATCTCCTGAAGCTAACTTAGAGTCTATCAAACAGCTACATAATGGAGAGGTATTCGATTGCACTCAGGATTGGTACTTACTTAATCCATGTTTAGACTTGGATTTAAAAGCTAGGGTTGTTGCTTGGCATACAAACAAATACTTTGGTAAACAACAAATGAAGAAATTATAAAGGTCTCAATATCTTATCAAGCTAACAGCTAGTTATGGTCAAGCTAACAGAACCAAGCCAACAAAATGGTCCCGTTAGCTGCAACCAAGCTATTACTAACTTGGTTACAGCTAAAGGAGTGACGCTAATAGCTACTTACCATCAAGCTGTAACATCTAATTATGGTCAAGATAACAGAACCATGCCAACAGCTAACTCTTAGCTATTATCTACTAGGTTACATCTAAATGACTCAAGCTAACAGCTACATACATTAACCTGTAACAGCTAATTATGGTCAAGCTAACAGAACCAAACCATTACAGTCAGCTATTATTAGCTTGGTTACAGTATAGTAGCTACTTATTGCCAAGTTGCAGCTACTAACAGTCAGATTTACAGCTAACTAGTCAACATAAAAGATTAAATAATCTTAGAAATCAAGCTAATAGCTAACAGATGCAAGCTTGGCTATTTATAAGTAGCTACTCAGTGACAGGAAGATGTAGGAGTACGTTTATAATTCTCTTAACCTCCTAAAATAAATTAATCTCAAAATCTGATAGTTTTTGAGATTAAATGAGTCAAGCTAACAGGTAACTATGATTTTTTACTTCTTGTCAGCTTTCTACAAGAAAATTGGTTATATTATCATTATTTTGTCAAATGAACAGTGTCCAAATTGCTGTGTTTTTATTGGCTGCTATTTAAAAACTATTTATTTAGCATAATTTATACCTGAAAACCTGTACACAGTTTTTATAACCAATTATGAGGGTCCTAATTAGGACTTACTTAGTATGCAGTAGTTTTTTTACAACTGAAAGTGAGTCTGCAAGCTATCAGTGTTATTTCTCACGTCTCATGTCATTGTTGTTTTATAATTTGCATTACCAACATAAACATGGTTCTATTCGGGTTATGGAGAAATATTTCATCTCCCCTTTACTGAGCAAACAAACCAATTGCAAACATTTATATTTGCCAGCTGCCTGTTGTTCCATCACTGCCTGATTACACAGTGTTGCCACAATCGCTCAGTTTTATTGCACTGCCAGATCTTCAAACATTAATAGCCTCGTGATTTTCTCGTCTGTCACGGTGCCAGAAGTCTTTACCTTGACATAAGCCACTATCTTCAGAGAAATGGTGGCCAGGTAGAGGGAGTTCATGGCAAAGTCCATTAGGTTCCACCAGTCATGGATGTACTCTGTGAATCCCCCATCCCACATCTCCTTGATCTCTGCCCAGATAAAACCTGAAACACACAAGCAGACACATCCCAACATCGCTGGCTGTTCGTACATTGATGTGTTCCTCTGTCAGCAGACACAGGTCATTAAGCAGGGAGCTAGCACTTTTGTTCTGTATGACTGACTTTACATCAAGTCAAGCTTTATTCTAAATTATTCAGAAGACATTTCCTCGCTGGAATGAACAAGATTTTAAGGCTGTGATAAGAGAAATGACCTTGGTTAGCTTGGTTTAACCCTTTAGTTTGATATCAATCTCTCTAGTGAGTTTGGCTCAGTGGCTTGTCAGTGACCCGAATTTTCAGACTGGCTTGACGCACAAATCTAAATATTTCAGCATCTGCTGTTATGCCAAACCAAGAGGTTGCACTGCAAAAACACAAAATCTTACCAAGTGTTTTTGGTCTTGGTCCTAGTGCAAATATTTGAGCACACTGGAAATAAGGCAAACTAACTTATACGTAACTTTTCTGCAAAATATAGTTTTGTTCTAAGTAAATAAATTCTTAATATGGTTGAAAAAAGTACTAGTTTCATTGGTAGATTATTTCACTAATAGCAATATATTTTTCCCTTCTTATAAGTTAATTTATCTGCCAACAGAGCTAGCACTTTTCCTTGTTGTCATTACGTACTGGTAAAGTATGCATATAAATCAAGGGAAATATCTTTGGTTAGAAAATATCTGGAATAATTAGTCAAGTCCTATATTTTCAATTACTGCAACATCAATACAAAAAAGTCAAAATAATTTAGTTTTATTCACTGTTAGCTGCAATGATGGAAACAATCATAGGTACTTTAGCGAGAATGTATCTGGAACTTTGAATAAATTGTTTTGGATTTACAGAAAAATGTGAAATTTGACAAAGTCTTCTCATTTTTATGCTTTCTTCAGGTACAAACAATAAATTAAAATGCAACATTTTCATATTTTTAAAGTGATTTTTCCAAATTATAATGTTTGCCGCCACATCAAACTCATTTTATGGTGTTTTGTGAATCCATCTATCAATTAAATTTTAATTTTATTTTTTATGAGTTTCTCAATAACTCAACATATTTCCCTTTTAGTGTAAGTCAGTTTCTAAAGTAGAAGGAAGTGTCTGAAGTGACGCAGAGTAGCAGATGGTTTTATATTTTTCAGAATGATTACAATCAGGATTTGGAAATGATTGGTGTCAGCGCTTTGAGAGAAAGAAGACGGAGATATAATCATTCATTTTTCACACCTACCCACTCGCACCCACTCACCATCTCTCCCACGCACTCCGACCACACACATCCGGAGCACTTAAGCCCACAGATATCTCTGAATGATTAGCAATCAGCCACAGAAAGTAACCTAGGATGTTTTTGATTCATTTGTTTTAAGGAGAGGAGACAGTTTGGCTGTTTGTTTGGGTGTGAATTGTTCAAATTTATCTGTAAGATCTAATTTTATTACAAAGACTTTGAAACATTTACTCAAGCGCTGTTTTTTATCTTGTTGGTTTATTTCAAGGTGTTGTTAGATTAAATTAAGGAAGAACTATACGCTTCTTTTTTGTTTGATTACATTATTGTCCAAAAAATTAGGATTTCACAGAAACTCTCCACTCTTTTGTTGAGTCCCAACAAAATGTTCTTACTGACCAATTTGGACCCGTGTTGGAGACTTTTGATACCTGCTTTGACGAGATTTAGACCTGATAAGATTTAGGTTAAAGAATATTTGGATTTGATAGGATTTGGATTTGATCACAGTTGAATATAAGAATTTAAGAAAATAAGAATTTGTGGCTACATTCTTCTATGTACAACAAAAATGATGCTTATAGTTGTTTTGGTTTGAGTATTAAAAACCAAAGTTTTTAGAAAACTTTGGTTTTCTAAAAACTGCATTTTTGGTTTTCATTATCTGTAAGTCGTAATTATTCAAAATGCAAAAAATAAAAGACTTAGAATAAATGATGATTCTGTGCAATATATGAGTTTCAGTTTCTGAGATCACTAGTAAGAAACATTTAACTTATGCAACATTCCAATTTGTTGATGTACTAGTATTTCAACATAACTTATTAAAAAGTTATGTTTTTGTCACTTGTCTCTGTCTGACAAATGACAGACAGAGTTTTTATTAAGAAAGTTATAGTTTAATTATTGATAACCAGACATGCAGCAAACGATCAACTGAACATTTTTGATGACAGAGTTTGATTGCACATTCACACTTCTACAAACAAACTCGACTTTCTACACAAATAGAGTTCAGTTACAGCGGACTAAACATGGCTGCTGTGAAAAATGTCAGACATCAGTGAAAAAGCAAAAGAAATGTTGACCAAGACAACCTTAAACGCTTAGAAGAAAGTCTGAGAGTTGAGAAGTATAAAAGATAATGAGTGCGTATTTAAGACTTTGCCCTTTTGTAGCTCCAAGATATTAGAAATAAAATGTACCACAGGGACGAATCGTTTGTTCTGAATTTACTCCGGTGTAATATTAATATTCCGAACTCACCCAGCACCCAGGGAAGGATCATCCACTCCACGATGGTGGGTGGGGGTCCCTGCATGTGCAGGTTGGTGCGGGCGATGTGCTGCGACGCCAGCAGCAGGAGGAAGAGGAAGGTCAGGTAGGACGCGGTGTGGCAGATGAACTTGATGAAGGGTTTCTTGATGAAGCGCCCCAGAGCGCTCTTTGGGGCCAACAGGTAGATCTGAGGAGGTGGGAAAGAAACACAAGCTGATTGGATGGCGAAGAACATCCAACCCCCCCAAAATAAACGGCCCTGCAGCGGATAGTGAGGGGAGCTCAGAAGGTTATTGGAGTCCCAAAGTTACACTGCAAAAAGCTTGTTTTAAGTCAACAATTTCCTTGATGAAATTCCACTGGCACTGTTACTTAGCAACCCCAGCCAAGCCCCGGCGGTCACCTAGCAACCAAGTTCTAGTTCCATTGGCAGATTATTTCACTTTTAACAAGACATTTCCCCTCTATAATAAGTGAAATAATCTGCCAAAAGAACTAGTATTTTTTCATCAATATGAAAAAATATTGACTAACTTATCTGGCTGAAGAGTTAAGTTAGTTTGTCTCATTTTAAGTTCACAATGATATTTGCACTACAAACTAAACCAAAAATAGTTGGTAAGATTTTGTGTTTTTGCAGTGCAGGGATCCCTCACACCATCGGTATGAACAGTTTGGTAGAAGGTAGTTACATTTACTCAATTACATGTACTTGAGTAACTTTTTTTGAAACTTTGACTTTTAGTTTTATTTTAGCCTTTTACTTTCAGATGAGTCATTTTAATATGAAGTACTGCTGATCTTATACGAGTAAAATATCTGCATCCTTTACCCACTGAATGAATATGACCAAATTTCATTTTAATTTTCTTTACACATCTAGGTCAAGTTAGAGATGCAGAAATAAACATCTGCAATCAGTTAAGATGAGAAAAAAATTATACATACAGCCTTTATGAGGCTAAAACATTACATTTTTTTTATTTTTCACATTTACTCCGAATTCAACTGGAGTCATTAAAATATCCAGAAATCAGCAAAAAGCCTTTATAGAAAGAAATTAAATGGTTTTGCAACATTTCATTAATTAGATAAGTAAATATCTCTTCATATCATTTTTTTTCATCTCATAACAGAAAAAATATATTTTCAAACATTTTTAGCAATTAGAAAAGTTGTTGAGAGTTGAGAAACTGGTTGAAAAACTCAACCAACCTTTGTAATCAGTGCTGAAATCCCTTTCTGTGTCCTCTAACACTTAAGAAATTACAAGCTTACAACGTTTTGTAAATTATTCATGTTAAGTAGTTTGTATTAAGCAACAGGGATTAAATCGATTGGACAGAATCTGGTTTACATGTAGCAGCTGACTGGTCGTGCTAGAGACGGTTTAAATGGAAACTGAAACAATAAGCAGGTGGAGGAACCAGAGGATGTTTGCATTATATGTCAAAACGCTGATGTGCATTCACATGCAGGAAGATTACATGAATTTAAACACTTTGACTACATTAATTACTCTTATCAACATCACAGCGAGAGCGAAATTAACTCAACTGAAACCAGCTTGGTTTGCTCCTATGCATGTCTGCATGTTTATTTCCGAGTGCCTGAACAATCTGCATAAGAAATTATGAGAAAATGTGAAAATATTTCTCATTTCGAAGTCTTAATTAATATGAAAAAAGACGTTTAAAAAAAAGCAATGACTACATAAGAAAATGTGGTATATTAGCAAGATCAAATTTATGAGTGATGCTTAGCGTTTGCGTTTCACTCTTACCAGTGAGAAGACTGGGAACAGCAGTCCGATGATGAAGCAGGTCACCAGTTTGACGGCCCAGTGTCGTCTCCTCCAGCCCGGGAAACCGTCGTACCAAAGAGTGGCTAGCAGCTGCTGGCAGTTTGGCTGCGCTACAAACTGAAACCAGACATAGACACTTTATTAATTACTGAAGTAATAAACTAAAAAGCATAAAGCTAAATGTTGGTTTGTTCTCCATGTTTGATTCTTGTTCTGGGTTGCTAAGTAATAAACTAATAGGAGTTTCTGTAGGTTTTGCTCTGATTTGAAGCTAAATGTCGCTAAAACAATGAGGACGCCACAATTTCTAAAAGTGAGTTGTAGATTCGTACAAACAGCTGGTCATATTTATACCATTTTAAACAACCGATGCCTCAAGTAAATTTTTCCCAGAGGTTGGAAAAAACACCATTATAACGGTTTTATCAACTCGGCTTCCTAAACGTTATGGACTTGAATACATTTCAACTGAAACAGACAACAGATTTTATTTCTTTACTCCAAAACGTCTTGAGCTTTAGATGAGTACGACACTTTGTTTTTTTATTTTTTGTGGTCACAAAGTTGTGTTCGCTTTCATTTCCATCTCATTAAATTCCTCCATTGATAGTTCTGGCATTAAACCAAAGCCTTTTGTTCCTGCCGGACATTAAGCAACGTCCCTTTATGTCCCTAAAAACCAGACAAGTGCTTCTGTCAGGTTTCCATCTTTGCTGTCCTATGTCTGCTTTAGAGTGATTAGTTTGGTCTGGGATAAAAGTCCAAACACTATAAATTAGCTTCTCACTCTAAAAGGGCTGCAGCTACAGAAGGTTATCTATCACTTTAAGCTGTGTGTGTGTGGATAAGATAATGCTAAAAGTGTGTTTTCCTCTCAAACAAACATCCTATTAAATAAATGGACTGAATAAACATCAGTGCTGCACATCCCACCTTCACACAAGGACACACAACTGTTTTCAAGCAAACATTTAGCTGAAAGCTAAAGGAGGCAGACTGCCAAAAGATGATGGAGTCAGCGCCCGCGGCTGTCAATCATGCGTGATCCTCGGCTACGTTTTGACGGAGGAACATTTGGCGACGGCTGTACATTTCCACACGTTCTTGTTTTCTTTTGAACATTTCTTATCGGAGTGGGCCCGTTTCATAAACAGTTGATCCTGGCACATTTTATCTGGAACGTCCTCATCTGTTAGTGTTAGACTGAATCACAGATTCACCAGGACGGCTTTGAGTGCCGCAGCATTTTGTTTTGTGCAAAGAGGAAAAGATGGACGTGGAGATGTTTACAAGACTTTCTTTTTTTTCTCTCGCTCTTTCTTTTGAGAGAGTCAAAAGAAACTCTCTCAAGTCTCTTTTGAATTCAGGAACAAAATTCAAAGTGCTTCACATGATAAAAACATAAAACACACTGCAAAACCACTAAATATCTCAAAATACAGGAGATTGTTTTAAGTTAATGATTTCTTAATATTATTTTAAAAAGGAGTAGTTCCACTGGAAGATTATATCACTTACTCTGAAACATTTTTTCATACTACAAATCAAAATTTCTACCAGTTATTAAATAAATATTGTTTTGTTTATTTAGTGGTTATTAACTTAAAAGCTCCTACATCTTACTGAAAAGTTACTTCTGTGTTAGTTTCGTCTTATTTTAAGTTGAATAAAGTCTTTGCTTTAGGAACTAGACAAAAGACAGAAAGATTTTGTGTGTTTTCTGCAGTATTTCATAGTGAAGTAAGAAGTTATAAAGTAACATTTAAGCAAGACATATGAGCTTGTTTTCAGTAAATAATTCCCTAATATTGGTAAAAAAAAAAAGAAGTTCCATTGGTATATTATTTAACCGATCACATGAGAAAAATATCTTGTTATAAGTGAAATATTTTGCCAATGGAACTAGAACTTTTTCATCAATTTAAAAAAAATAATTGACTCAAACAAACTCTTATATCTTGCTGAAAACTTACTTACAAGTTAGTTTGGTCTTATTTCAGTGCTTGATAAGATTTTGTGTTTTCTGCAGTTTCTTTCAAACACTGCAAAATTCACCGAGGTGATTCACTGCAGACTTAATTTTAGTGCAAATTCTTTCATACTCTTGAAATAAAACAAAAATAATTTATAATGTAACTTTTCAGCAAGAAATAGGAGCTTGTTTAAAGTTAATAGTTCCTTAATATTGATTAAAAAGTTGTAATTCTTTTGGCAAATTATTTCACTTATATTGTGAAAAGGTGAAATGTGTGAAATGTCCCAGTGGAACTAGAACTGGGTTGCTAGGTGACAGGCTGGGCTTGGCTGGGGTTGCTAGGTAACGGTGCCAGTGGAACTATAACTTTTTCATCAATATTAAGGGATTATTTACGTAAAACAAGCCTCTATATGTTGCTGAAAAGTTACTTGTCAGTTTTGTCTTATTTCAAATGTTCTAAGATGGTTGTGCAAGAAACTAAACCAACAATACAGACAAGATTTCTCTTTGCAGTGATATTTATTAAAAAAAAAAGCTAAAATTTGACAACAGATTTCAATTATTTGATTTTTTATTTACTATTAGAAGAGTCTATGCAGATGAAACGTAAATGAATGAAGATATTTGGGAGTTGAGTGTAAAAGTGTTGATCTTCCATCTGTCTAACATGTAAAACAGAAAAATGAAAACAATTGGCCGTCTGAGGGATTGTGTGGAGGAGTTATTTCTAAAAAAAACCTCTAAATATGAGAACTTTGTTGTGGAGTTTCTGCTCTGGGTTGGAGCTTTTCCTCGTCTTTCAGACTCGGGGAGTGATGGAGGGTGTGACCTTAGCGCTGAACAGAAGCGGCTTGTTGAACCTCCGCCGGGTAACGCGCTGCCAGAATGTGAGCGAGAAAATTGGATAATGCATGTATTTAATTATACAGATGACACGATAGCAGCAGAGGAAGAGGATAAACGGGAGGAAGCAGGAGATGTGTTAGAAGTCAAACCAAGGAGCCTGCTGCAGCTCCACCTCCTCCTCATCCCTCCATCCCTTCCTCTAATCCTCCTCTTCATCCTCACTGCTCCTCTTCATTTCTCCTTCACATCCCACTTTGCTTTCTTCACTCTTTCCTCAAAATCTTATTGTTCCTTTATTTACTTCTTTTTCTCTGTTCCTTTATTTATGTCACTTCCTTCTCTCTCTTTTATCTGCCTCTCTCTCTTTTATCTGCCTCTCTCTCATTTTTCCTTTCTTTTTCACTCTTTTCTCCCTTTCTTTATCTCTTTTTTCCCCAATTCTCCCTCTTTCTTTCTTCCTCTGATGTCTTTCTTCTTTTTCTTTATTCTCTTTCTCTCTTTCTCTCTCATTTTCCTTATGTCTTCTTTCTCTTTCTTCCATCATTTTCTCTCTTTCCTTCTTCACATCTCTTTTTATCTCCTGTTCTTTTTCTCTCCCTGTCTCTTCTGTGTCTCTCTCTTTTAATTTATTTTCCTCTCTTTCTTTCTCCAAACTCCTTCCTTTCCCTTTCTTCTCCTCCACCTCCTCCTTTCTTTTCTTGACCTATATTTAGTCTGATTTCCTTCTTTTCTTTCATCTTTGGTGTTTTTTCCTTCTTAACTCCTCTCTTCTTTCCTCTCCACCATTAATCCTCATCCTCCTCTTTCTCCTTCACTCCATCTTTCCTTAATATTTAATACATTTCTTGCTGCTTTTCGTCCCTTCTGGTGCCCTCCTCCATCCCTTTTCCTCCTCATCCCTCCTTCCTCTTGTCTGTTTTCCTTATTCTCTCCTCTCCCTGTTCTCTCTCGCTCGTCTGTGGCTTCGTTTCTTGTTCCTATGGCAGCGGTATGCTAATGAAGGATCTGAACTACAGCAGTCCTCATCTCTCTCTCCCTCGCTCTCTCCTTTTCTCTCTAGTTTTAGGATAAATCTCACAGAGTTTCAGCTGGAAAACATCTGTGTCATAATTTACCAAACCAGTTTGAGTTTGACTTCATTCAAAACAGCTTCTGAAATCACGTCTGACAGAAAATAAAAAATGGATGCCTCTGACAGGAAGTGGTGTGTTCTGGTGCCACGAGGCGCATTAGAAACCACCAGTGCACCTTAAACCCAACCTACGGATCAGCTCCACTTGCATAACGCGATGGAGGACGGTGGGTGGTGTGTTCATCATCGCTGGTCAGTGGAAATCAGCCGGGAGCCGCAGGATGATCAACATAAACACAAAGTCCAGGAGGAATCGGTGAATCAGTGAGTGGTGGGCGATCAGGTCGCTTCCAATCTGAACCTGATAGACCGAAGTTGGGCTCCAGTGGCATCAATGTGGTGCAGGTGTTACCAGAGAAGGGTAAAATACCCAAAGGTTTTACTCTAGTAAGAGTAGCGATACTTCAACAAGGTTTTCCTCTAGAAGAAGTAAAAAGTAGCCGACCAAGAAATGACTCAGCAGAGTTTGGTAGGAACAGTAACACGTTATTAGACGGGTTGTGCATAAGACTGACTGTATCATAAACATGAAGGAGTCTTTATGAATGTCTATGACTGCTGTCATGAAGTGTCATTCAGTAAATAATGACACTTTTAATGCAAAGTTACTCTAAATGTTGCATTGAAATTCCATTAAAAGTCCCAACTTTGCATTAAAGTGTCATTATTTACATAAAGTCATATCAGTCTTATGCAAATAAAGTGTTATTAAAGGAACTAATCAGATTTACTTGAGTAACTTTTATGGAAAAAAAACCCTTTTAGGAGTATTTTTACTACGCTGTACTTTTTACTTTTAGTTGAGTAATTTTATTGTTAAGTATTTCTAGTCTTACTTGAGTAACATTTCTGGATTTTCTACCTACGGAATGAAAAACAAACCAAAAATTCACCAGACACAGACCTGCAGTTTTTGTTTCATATAGTTAAAGTTGTTACTTATATGAACTATTGTCATTTTCATTCTTAAAATACCAACATTTCCACATAACTTTATATTTTGGTCTGTTTGATGATGTAACTTTTAAAAAATAACATCGTCAGATGAACCAAAACATAAGGTTTAGTGGACATTTTGGCATTTTAAGGGCAAAAAGAAAATGTTTGCACATCAGTTTCTTTCAATAAAAAAATTGTGAAAATTTAACAAAAACTGCAGGTGTGTGTTTGTGTCTGGTGAATTTTTGGTAAAAAAAAATTTGCTTCTCAAGTAAATGTAAGTGAGTAAATGTAACTAGTTACTACCCAACTCTGGGTAGAATTAACCAGCATTTTTGGGAGCAAAATCTGTGTGTAGCAATGGAGAGCCACATAAAGACAGTTATAAAGTTGGCCTTCCGTCACCTGAAGAACATTTCCAGGATTAAAGGACTAAAGAAATGTTTATCTTTAGTCACATTAATTTCCATGGCAAATGTGTGCAAAGCTTTGTTGATATTCGGCTCAGAAACACAATTAAAATCATACTTGAATAAATCATTATAAAAATCATTTTTCTGACACTTCCTGTCATCTTCTTTGTCGTTTCCACCAGTAGTAACTTCTGTTTGTTGATCAGACAACAGAAAAGTTTCTCCATTGCAATTTTGCAAAATACACCAATTTCAATACAGCCAGAAAACCCACCTCATTTCACCACAAGAAGTTCAACGAAACCATGATTTTTTTTTTCAAAATGGCCATGTTTCCATTAAGTGAATTTAAGTTCATAATTCCAATTTGTGCAATTATATAGTCAATAGAAATGCAGCTGGTTTCTTCACAGATTTCCATAAAAATCTGGACACCCCTTTTAAAACTATTGGTGGGGATCCTAATTATCTAAATTCATCAGTCTGTCTGCCTTTTAGTTTAAATAAAACCCAGTTCAAACAAAGTTTGGGTCAGTCTTCACTTTTCCCCCTGAAAGGCGATGTTGAAACTCATCATCGTCCATCTTTAAAATTCAATTTGAAAGGTCACAGCAGCAGCCTCAAAGGCATTTTCAATAAATCTTTAAAAACAATTCTTGGGTTTTAAAGCATCTTTATCCATGTTGAAGGTCTTTACCACATTGTTAAAGATTAGCTTAGCCATGTAAGCATTGTCATGCCTCAAATATGAATAATGGAAATGATGGTGAAGACTGGGAAATAGTGCCAAATGGTAATAATCAAATTCAGTTTTGGAAGAAAATATTCATTATAAATATAGAAAGTTTTCTTATCAAACCAAAAACAAATAATAGGTGCATAAAATATGACTTGCAAAAGTCCTGATAAGGAAAAACACTCAAAAATCCTGAGATAATACAGATGTTAATGCCAATATATTGACTAGTTTAGTATAGATTAGCAGTTATACGGTCGTCACTGAAACGTTGGGTGATTTGTTCACCCGACTATGCTTCCCTCCATCCATAGTTTTCTTTTACTTCATGTCATTTTACTCCTGAATACTGGGAAACACCCTTCAACTAGATGATACATTTCTGGTCCATTTTAAATTGATTACCGCGCTCCGTCTCCTCTGCTGCCTCTCTCTCCCAGACGGCCAGGGCAGTGGTGTGAAAACGGCACAGGATAAAGTCTCAAACTTAATCTCAGAGTGCCTGCAGCACAGAGAACCACACTCTTTCATGCTAATCCAAGAGCAGCTTTATATAACACACACTGCTTTTACCACCGGCTGGAAATGGCTTAAGTGGACGTGGACAAGAATGTTTTCAGTAAAGAAAAAAAATTAAAGTGACAGAAAATTACACTTCACCATCAAATACATTTTTATTTAATTATTAAAATCTAAATTATTGTAAATGATAGTTTGAACAAATATAAAAGTAAACGAGGTACAAACTTTTGAAAGATTGCAAAGAGCATAAATTAAGCTATGCTAGTTTGACTTTTGTTTGTATGCTGGAATATGTGTGCACATTTGTTATCTGATTGCAATAATTATTGCTAATTGATATTTTATCTTCTTTAACATCACTTTTAGTGAAAAAGTAAAAAAAATATATCTTTGTTAGCAACTTAATTGAAAAACTTCAAACATAAGGGGAAAAAAAGATATTTGTATGGGGTTAGAAACAAAACTGCCATGAATATTGAGATTCCCTCTCAAAATGAAATACTTCAAACACCACATATACCTTAATGTGCATTAATATACACAGTGGAGCTCTACCCCAGAAGCTAATATCTACAGTCTTCCTTATTTATGCTCTTGGAGGTTCAGCCAATCAGAGTCCAGGAAAGTGAATACTGTTCCTGGATTGGCTGCTTTTCAAACGCCAGTCAATAATGTAAGATAACGTTTCAGTTTCCCAAGCTGCATTTTGTGTTGAATATTTTAGGATTTTCTGAAAATAATTTTACAGAAAGATTCAAAAATACTGAACCACAAGTAAAGAGTGGTTTATTGTATTAATAATATTTTTTATTTTTATTTTTTTTTGCATTTGGATGATTTAAAATATCACATCAATCTGAGTACATTTTATTAAAAAATAAAATAAAATCAATGACTGAAGTGTTTTGTAGAATAATTCTAACACAAAATTTCACCAAAATGAAAATAAATACTATAGAAACTGTCTGGAACATTCTTCTAAATACTCAAATTTCATATAATTTAATCTAAATGTATTTATTTTCTGAACATTTTGCATTTCACTATTTATCACGTTGGTGATTCTTGTTTGGACTAGTTTAACTGTTTGAAAAAGACGGCTGCATATTTGCTTTTCTGCATTTTTGGGTTCAAACATGTCAAATTTACAACAAGTAGACAAGTAGACATTCCCATTAGAAAAAGAGAATTTTGTCACAAAACAGTAAAGAAAAAAAATATTTTAAGTAAGGACTATATAGTAAAATTCCTTTATATTTATGGTTGAAGCAGCTGAAAGGATTTTGTACTTTTAAGAGAGAAAAAAACTGAAATGTTTTTATCACTCTTATGAGAGGGACACTTTGGGCCTAACGTATAAATATAAGTAGAACTAAGTAAGTAAAAAACATGAGAAGTTATTTGGAAATATGTGTTGTACGTCTTTTAAACTGATTTCAGAGAGTCTTTTAAAAAAGAAAGCAGAAAGAAAAAACATTTAAATTGCAGACAGCTAAAACAAACAACACCCACACATGCACCAAATCCACACACAACAGCAGCCGGAACAAAACACTCCATGAAATGTGCCCTGCTGGCGGCCTACAGACTCCCAAGTGATAAAACCAGTGGACACCATCCAGGAATGACCAAAAAATTAAACCGTTTTGATGCTAAACATCATTCTTATTAATATATACTTCTTATTTTATCTTTTCTCCTATAAACTGCAGCAAAGGCACAAAAAATCAAATAAAAAGTACTTCTCTTCCTAATCATTAATGATGATCTGGTGGCTCCTCCAGGGACGAGGCGTACACTGGGTCCTAAATTCCCGTTTATTGAGCTGCTCACAGCTGGGCCGGTGGAGCTCTGATGACTCATGATAACCTGCTGGAGTGAAGCAGCCGCGCTCAGCGCAGCAGGACGAATGGGGGTTTTACGTAATTTGCATTTCCGCTGCTGCTGCAGCAGCTTCTGCAGGTTACGTGACACTGGGCAGGGCAGGCGTTACACAAGGACTGCAGCTCTGCTTTCGCCCACGGACAGGTAGTGGCTGTTGACCCACGAGCTGCTGAAACACCAACACAAGACTGTTTACACTGGACAGGGTCGAACGTAGCAACGCAAAGAAGGAGGAACGTAAAGAGGCTTTAAAAAGTGAAGGGAGAGTTATGGATGTTCAGAAGAATGCAGGAACCGCTTCACTGCAAGGTAATAAACCACAAAAATATGAGTAGCTGATTGTATTCTAGTTTTGCTTCACTTTAAAGGGAACATATTATGCAAAAAGTTGAAATTCTGCATGTGTTTGTACTTTGTTTTGGGTTCCTACTGTTTACAAAAACAACACAAGCGTTTAAAAATAATAAAAACAAAAACATCCAGCCATTTTTCTGGCAATAAGTTCATGTTTTTTTTTATGTCTGGAAAATGATCCGTTTCAAAAACCTTCCAATTGTTGAGTCACATTTCGCCATTGCCTAGCAACCCCAACCGAGCCCAGTCGGTTACCAAGCAACCAAAGCAGAACTAAAGCCTGTTTGGTCAGGCGGTTTTACCGCGCTACACTGACTGCTGTGTTTTGTTCGTTTGTTGTCACAATAACAAACTTTAATAGACGATAAATTGTCCCAGAAGATAAACAAAAGTATTGTTGCTTTGAGGCCATTTTCAAGTAATTTAACAGTAATGGTGTAATAATGCAAGAACACATTCTCAAAATTCAATAAACTTAAAATGATAATGAACATTTAACACTGGAACTGGAATACATTTTAAATATCCAAAATAAATCAAGTAAACAACAGAAACAACAAATAAAATGAGCTATGAAGTAAACAAAATGGTCTAATTGAACCAAAGTGCCAAACTCAAGACTTTTGTTATCCAGTTTTTGGTAGAAAGAGGAAAAAGAGAAAAACTACAAATTCATGCAAATGGAAATTATTGAGCTGGTGTTAATTTATCATGCGATTAATTGATTTACTGTTTATTGCAACAAGCTTAGTTTATGACTAACCATTCAGAAATTGCTTCCTACATTGTTGATGGTTGTGCAGGAGGCCCTACATCTGCTTTTCAAAGTAGGCAGGACTGAGCAGACTGAAATTTCCTGATTTAAGAAGGATTTTGTGCAAAAAATGTAAAGTTTTGTATCGCCCATAAACTGTTAGAGGAAGTACCTATAAGGTTAAAAATAGCCATCTTCCAGTCAGTTAAACACAAAGCCAAGCCATTTCTAGACCCAACAAAAACACACACACACACACACACACCCACACACACACACTCTTTCATTTTGAATGAGGCAACATGGATCTGCAGACTGCAGGGAATTGTCCCGTTTCCATTAATAAAACAAAAAGAACCGCTGCTACCACCACACAGAGAATACGAGAACGTAAACACAGTTACCAGAGGGGATGAAACACAGGCCCAATCATTTGCCCTCCGTTTGTCAGCAGAACTGATCTGAATTATGAGCCCGAATGTCCGACTCTCACTCAAAGCTCTCACATCCAGCTAACTCTGTCGACTGTTGAGGTCTCAGTCCAGGCGCTTTAAATATTCAAACTGCTGCCAGCTTTAAAAGTTTGCCAAGCGTAGCACATTTAGTGAAGAGGCAGCCATGTGTTGTAAATGACTGTAATGGCTGTAAAATTAAAGAGCTTCGCTTCTGCTCCATCTAATCTGGGCAAACTGGAGGTTAGAAACTAGGAAACAGCAGCTATTTAGGAGCCACTTCCAGCACAATCACCAAGAAATATATGGGGATGATTTTGGACTTTGTTTAAGATGGCCGCTGGCCTTTTTTAAAACCCAATTTCAGAAAGTTTTGCACCAAAGATTGTTCTACTAAAACATTTAAAGAATACTTTTCAGTGATACCTGCTGTATTCAGGCAGCAGAGATAATAAGAAAGATTTAAACAACTGCAGCATTGTCCTTTAATGTACAACAAATGTCTTTTATCCAATTTTCAAAAGCAAAATATTATTTAAAAGGTTATAAAAGAGGAAATAATAATATCCGGGCTGCTTTGTGGCACATAAGGCAAAGCTTTTGTGCTAGAAACAATTCAAAGTTGTTTCCATGATGAGAACATAGAAAAAGATGTTCCAGTTAATATTGTAAGCAGGAAAGTCGGCTCTGAGCTGCTTGCTTGTTCTGCTACCAGGAACGTATTATGCAAAACACATATTTTCATATTTATGTACTTTCGTTTTGTGTTCCTGCTGCTTCTAAAAACAGCACAACCATTTTCTGGGAATAAGTTCATGTTTTTCTGCTGTCTGGAAAATTAACCGTTTCAAAACTCTCCTGAGCGTTGAGTCAAACTGCGGCGTTACCTAGCAACCCCGGCCAGCCCAGGCCGTCACCTAGCAACCAAACCGGAACTCGAGAGAAATGTTTTGTTGTTCACTTACCATCCAGAAGCTACTTGCAGGAAAAACTAACGCTTTTCAAAGATGCATTTCTGTTTGCAGAAATTTTCACAGCTTATTTGGCCAAAAGCAGCTCATTTGGATTTAAAGTGACGAGACGCCCTAAAACAGCTGAAATCTCATTAAGTAAAAATGATTTTGTGCAAAAAAAAGTAATGAACATGTTTTGCGTTGCCCCGTTTCTCCTGCTGCGACCATCACCGAAAACATCTAGGCTCAAAAAAGGAAGGGAAGCCGAGCTAACCTGCTGTAAAACCCTGAACCTCAGTCTCTCTGACTGTGTTACCAAAAAGCCGCTTCCCAGCTAATTTAATTAATAGGCCAATTTCTGCTGTGATCTCAGAAATACACTCAGCAGTGCTGGGTAATTTAATTTCTCTACAGCATGATGTAATCTGCCCTCAATGTTAAAAGAAAGCAATTGGCTTACCCAAAGTCACGCTAACGCTAATTCACTCTCTGGGCTCACACTTGAGGTTTCTGTTCTCTTATCCACATGTTTACAGGGTTTTACAGAAGTATTTATGCTGCTTTTAGTTGTTTGCATATGAGCAGGAAAAATAAAGGACTCTGTTGTCTTTAAAAAGCAAAAAAGAGTAATGAATACTTGTGTGTATTAAAAATGACCGTTTCAAACATTTATTTCAAATATTAATGTGAAAAACGTGGTGATCTTCTTTGCACATCTACACACTGAAACTTTTTCTAATACATGGTCTTAAACCTTCTGCAGCTTCTTAGTTCCATGTTTTCATCAAAGCTTCTCTGTTCCTGCTGGAGAAACAAACCCCCACAGCATGACGCCACCACTACCATGTCTTAAACATGGGGATGGTTTGTTCAGGTTGGTATTCAGTCTTTCCTTTTGCCAGTTTTAGTTTTTTATACGTTTTGGAGCTTCTCATGAACAGTGCTCGGTTTTTCTGCTTCACTTTTTTACAGCTTTGTCCTCTCTCTTATTGTATTCGCCTCTTTGCATAACTTTTATTCATCTGTCTGGTGCCAGTTCTTTTTCATACACCCACTCCCCCTACTCAGCTCGGTTCATTTCAAGCAGCAACGGAGGACACTGGCATGAAGTTTAAACGATTAAAACCGCGCTGCGCTGAAAATAGTCTTTCAGAAACCTGCAAAAGAACCAACTCATCACCGTTTGGAAATGACAAACAGAAAAAGAAAGTAAGGGGAAAAAAAGCATATCTCTGGTTGCTTCTTTTGTATTTTAACTTTTTGCAGAGGTTTACATCCATTCTGGCACAAAAAGAAAAACGCTTGAAATACATCAATGTTGCTCAAAAATAGAAAGCAGAAGCGCACACTACGAGGTTATACACAGAAAGAACAGCGGAGAAAGCGCGTTGCGTAACTGCATTCAGAAAGCGAAGAGACAGGTTGGAAAAAAAGCAGCTTTCTGTGTCCCACTTTCTCCTGTTTGGCTGCTGATGAGATTAGTGACACTTTCTGTGGATTTGTGCATGTGTGCAATTTGCAGCAGCTTCATGAAACAATTTGCAAAAAGCTGTTTCCAAACAGAGCTAAAGCTAATGTGTGTGTGCAGCAGCTGAGTGATGCCTGTGAGGATCAGGCCGAGGTGAAGAACATAAAAACGAGGACAGTCTGCCTCGACTAAATGCTTTCCTGTCACTTCAAAGAGTTTCTAAAGGTTAGAATTTATATTTAGGGTCAAAGGTCGGAGTTTTAGATGAGATCTTTGAGGAGTAGTGAAGGGAAAACAGAATGTCCTCATATAGATGTTTGTGTGTAAATCTCAGAGAGTGATAACATGTGTTGAAGGATTAATTAAAGCAATAATTCACAAAGCAACAAATAAAAACAAGCAACAAAAAATGCAGCTGGATATATTATTCAGCTGCAGCCGACCTTATTAGGACGCCGCATCGACTTGCTTTTGTTTCGGACGATTCGTTCTGCCTCATTAGGACCGGGCCGGGATCCAAACAGTGTTACCGGTCGCAATAAAGGCCCTGCTTATAGCAAAACAGACCCCGGCGAGATAACAACCCGCAATCTATTTATTATTGAGACGGCTCTAAATGTATAATTTAGAGAGACTGCAGGTAACTCCGGCCCCAAGGACAGAAAAAGACTTTTAAATGATTCAATATCCACACAGAGACACACAGAGAAATGGGCTGGACCAGCATGTGGGCACAGAACCCGGACGGTTTATTAAAACCTAATAACTGACTGAGCAGCTAATGCTAGCAGTTAGCTATAGCAGGAAATCTGTTTTTGACCATTCTGACCAGCTTGTCTTTGCAGAAATGTTTTAATTTGAGCCATATGGAAAGGTTTTCAGGCCGGTTTAAGGTAATCTCAACTGAATACAAGTCCAGACTTTGACTAGGCCACTCCAAACTCTTTATTTTGTTAGTTTAAGCTACTAAGAAGTGGAGCAAACAGGGCGAGCTTCAATGTGAAGCCCTGAACTGATGTCTGGATATTCTGCTTCAGGGTTTTCTGGTACAGAGAGGAATTTGCGGTTCCATCAAACACAGGAAGTCGTCCAGGTCCTGAAGCAGAAAAGCAGTCCCAGAGCATCACACTTCCACCACCATGTTTGACTGTTATGATGTTTTTCTGAATGATGTGTTGGTTTAATGTCAAATGAAAGAGGACAGATGTGTCTTAGAAACGACCACGTTTGTCTCGTCAATCTACAGAACAATTTTTTTTTACAAACTCCTTCTAAACATCCGTTTAGGGAGAAATATTAGACTTTGTTTTGTTTTGGGCTTTTATTATAAAATACGCCACTGCTTTTGCTTCATCTTTAATTATTAGAGCTGGGACTTTCAATTACTTTAATAGATTTCAACACAATAAATCCCTTTTTTATTATTTTATTTTATTTTTTTTTTACAGAAGTCCCAAGCCGGAACCTTTGTAGTGGGTTTCTGGTACACCCGTAAACTTGATGCACAACCTACATCTGCTAACAATAGCAATTTATGATAAAACTGCTTCTATTGGCCCAATGGGGATTAATTTTTGCTTTAACACACAATCTGATGGACGCTGGAAAAGACTATTGTTGTATTCAAGTGCTAAAAGGAGTTAGTGAAGCTTTTCAAGACTAAAATAGCATCTCAATGCTAAACATGTAGCAGGAGAACAGACCGAAATCTGTCTGAAATCCTCTAAAACCACAGAGACATATTAAATCTCTTGTTTAATAATTTTTATTACTTTTAAAAAACTGTCTTAAACTTTGATCCCTTCTGTTTCTGGTTTGGGTGTTCCTCCTCTCCATCTCATGTCTGCAGCTTCTTAATAAAACCTCCATCCAGTTCCAGTCTGTGATTAATTTCTTCCCCCAACATCTCTTTTTGATTGCTGTCATTTGTCAAACTGTCAAACAAACTTCAGCTCTTCTGCTGCCCTGTTTTTGCCCCGTTGCTTCATTTCAGGCATTGCTGACATTTTATTTCTTCATTTTTCTCAGTGTTTTTTCTCCAGAAACGACACCGACAGACATGTGAAAATTACTCTTTTCTTTCCCCGGCAGGTTTCTTTACATCACGTCCTTTTCCTGCAGCAGTCAGTGTAAAGAGGTGAGCAGCCGGATCCAGAAAATGCCCGAGTGTTTTGACTGAAAGGCCGTCAATGCTTTTAAAGAATTTGTTGAGACGGTTTTCAGACATCCTGTAAGTCTGATGACATCATGTTGGTGCAAACTTTTTGCTTTTTTCAGCGTTTAAGTATCAGACAACAGAAAAAGAAAGCAAAGGTTGTGAACAATCTGCAACGAGCTAAAGCTTACTATTTTAGTTAGTGTTAATAAACATTAGCTTCTTCATTTGTTAATAATGTAACGTCCCATATTTACAGTAAAACACAGTGCAGCCTTTGCTGTGCTGATCTGCTCACGTTTCCCTGCAGCAGCATTAGCATTAGCATTAGCATTAGGTTTTGTATTGTTTTTCTGCTGCAACATAGGAGGGAAGTAGATGCATCTGGGCTGCTTTGGAGAAACGCCAAGTTTTCTTTTCTTCTAAAATGGATTACCACACACACACACACACACACACACGCACGCACGCACACACACACGAAACAATTAACAACAAAACCACGCAGTAAGCAGTGTTTGATGTATTGGTTTATCAACAATGATTTCATCCTGTTTCTTTGGCTTTTTCTCCAATTTGCTGAGCTACCAATATTTAAATGTGAGTCTATATAGGAAAGTGATTAAGAGAAATTCAATTGAGAAAAAGTTTGTTTTCTAAGCTTAATCGGCTTAATCGAGATTAATCAACTATTTTAGTAAACGATTAATCACTAACTAGAATGTACAGACTGAGAAAAAAACTAATTTCTAAAAAATCAACATATTCAGAGCAGTAATTGAGCCAAAACTGTACAGAATATATAAATAATAAAAATGTATCTGAGAATACGTGACACCCAAATATTCTCATAGTTTTACCTTCATCTGATTCAAATTCTGTAAAAAGCTATTAATTATAATTAGCTTTCCAATTATTAATCAGTTAATCCAAAAACTAATCAACACATCAGCCGCTGCAGATTCATCCTTTTCTACGAATAATCTAATGTTCACTAAGAAGATATTATGTTTTAGGTAATAAGTTTATTTTCTTGTTTAAAAAATGAATTTAAATATTTATTTGCATCTTTTAAAGTATTTCTGACATTGCAGAAAAGTTTTGGATGACAAATCTACAAAATGTGCCAATTTACCCCCGATTAATTGATCAGTCGATCGATCAAATGATCGACGATTGATAATTATTCTATTATTATAGAATAATAGATTCTATAATAATAGATAGAATAATTGTTCACCAAAATGATTGCTCGTTGCAGCCCTGAAGAGCCCACCAAAGCATATTTATATGCTTGAATGGTCTAGTCAAAGTTCAGACATAGATCCAACTGAGAATCTGTGGAATGATTTGGAATTGATCAAGGAATACTGTTATTAAATTTTAGGCAATAAAATGTTTATTTTCTCATTTAAAAAAGGAATTTATTCTTTCTTTGCATCTTTTAAAGTATTTTAAACGTTGTATAAAAAAGGCTTAAGTGGTGAAATGAATAATCTGCACAATTTTTTATATATGATTAACTAATTAATCATCAGCATAATCGATCAAATAATCAATTACTGGAATAATCGTTAGTTGCAGCCCTAAAAAGCACAGCAACGCATATTTATATGCTTGAATGGTCTAGTCAAAGTTCAGACACAGATCCAACTGAGAATCTGTGGAATGACTTTGAAATTATCACTAAAAATGCTGTTATGAGATTTTAGTTAATAAAATGTTTACTTTCTTACTTAAAAGATGAATTATTTGTTTATTTGCACATTTTAATGTATTTTTAATGTTGTTTAAAAAAAGATTTAAGTGGTAAAAATGAAAAATCTGCAGAAGGTAATTTATTTTTTTTATCCGATTAATCAATTAATGGTAAGAATATTTGTTCACTAAAGTAATTGTTAGTTGCAGATCTACTTGTTTTCCCTCACAGATTAACAAACACTGACAGTAAGGAATATGTATAATTTAATTTTTTATGGTCATTTTTATTGTCCTCATATGTAAAATCAAAGAACTGAGAGATTCTGCAGGTAGATTTTAATTTTTCTGTTTCTGTTTTTAGGACCAATCTTTACTCAGACTGAACAGAAAGCTTTTCTTTGAGCAAACCAAACAATCCACATAAACAGCACACACCTACACAGAAACGAGCACAGCAGCACACACACACACACACACTCCGGCCCTCCCCTGTTCTTCTTCTCTTTTTCACACTTATCTTCACATTAATCCGGAGCGGCCCAGAAGGCTCTGCAGAGGTGTTGCGAAGAGTATCGGCCTCTTTCCTACACCTTCCTGCCAGCCAGCTGGACGTACTTCATTACTTCCTGTGAGTCAAACAGCCAATCAGAGGTTTCATTGGCGTGAAAAGGCCCTCGGCATTATGGGTAAGCTACGGCATGTGTGAAGCAATTTAGGTAGAAACTGGTTCAGGTGGACAGAGAACCCAAAAATAGCACTCAAGTAAGAGCAGCTTTAATTCTACATATTTTTATTCAAGTAAATGTAAAACCGAAGCCTTTCAAGAAATTAATCAACTAAGAATAAAAAAGTATTTGGTAAAAAACTCAAGTCCTGAGTAACTGATCAAATTATCAACCACTTAATATTTAAAAATTACATCACATGGACCAAAATATAAAGTTAAGTGGAAATTGTGGCATTTTAAAGACAAAAATGACAATAATTTTCATATAAGTAGCAAAAAATATCAAGAAAATGTTTCCAAATCAGTTTCTTTCAATAAAAAAACTTATGAACCTTTAACTAAAACTGCAGATGTGTGTCTGTCTGGTGGATTTTTGGTTAAAACATGTAGAAAATCCAGACATTTTACACAAGAGTAGAAATACTTCATAATAAAATTACTCAAGTAAAAGTAAAAAGTCCATCATAGTAAAAATACTCAAAGTGCATTTATTTTTTTCAGAAAAGCTCCTGAATTAAATGTAACTAGTTTCTACCAAACTCTGGAAACTGCTGAGTGAGAGAAAAGAGAGAAAAGAGGGAAAAAGAGGAAAAGATGGAAGAAAAGAAAGAAAGAGGAAATAATTTACAGAAGAAGCAGCGTCTGGAAAGCAGAGCTCTGGGTGTGTGTGTGTGTGTGTGTGTGTGTGTGTGTGTGTGTGTGTGTGTGTGTGTGTGGAGCCACACGTATTGATCGCAGAGAGTCATGGATAGTTTATTGAAGATGTAATTTGCATTGATCCCTCTGGAGAAGGCTGATCGGTCTCACACTGCAGCACAAAAACACTCAGATCTACGACCGAACCGCCGGACTCAGACGGATCCGGACGGATCCAGACGGAGAAAACGCTGCTTTCAGTTCTGAATCCATCACCGTTCAGCGTCTGGAGGTTTCAGTTCAAAGCTTTGTCACTGATTTGGATTTCAGTTACATAATCCAAGTTATTGGCCTCTGAGTTGGAAGTTTAAAAGAAATAAAAATGCATTTGAAAACAACAATCTCTGCTATTTAAGAAAATAAAACAGAGATCTTAATCTTCACTTTTTTATTATTTAAATATATTTATTGGTGTATAATTAGTAGGACTGAATTAATTGGTTAATTATTGAACCTATCAGGTTTGATGGGAGGACATTTTTTTAAAAAAGCTTTCAGATTTAAGAAAAAAATCTCCTGTGAAGCATCTTTTGTTATTAAATTAATAATCAATTACATAACTTAATCAATGTGCAATTGAGAAAGAATAAACTAAAGGAATGTTATTTTATTGGATTTTCTTTCTTACTTATTGGGTCTTTTAATGTATTTCTAATATTGTAGTGGTTAAATAATCTGCAGAAATTGCCAAATTAATCGCCCAAATAATCGATAGGATAATTGATCACTAAAGTAATCATTAGCTGCAGCTCTAATCACACGAGTGCTGTGTTTGCTAATTAGGCAACATCTGGTTTTATTTAGGGTTATCAGAGTAAAAGGAGCCGTTTGCCAGACTTTAATTTGCAAATAAATAATATAGATTATGTATTGTTTTCCTTCCAGCTCACAGTTATGCACCACTTTGTTTGTCTAAAGCAAAAAAATCTGTTCATGATGTTTGGCAAATAAATGCATGCAAGTTGAAAAAGTGAAACAAAACAGAGAACTAGTTTCGACAAACATTTTTCTACTGATTTAACTCGAATTTACATATAAAAGCAAGAATAATTTATTCAGAGATCATTTAATACCAATTATTGACCATTTTAATGCAGCTTCGACTAGATAGATGTCCAAAAGATCTCTGTAAAAACTCATTCAGATGGATTGTTTGATGGAAACCTGACCAACAGGATTCATAACTCCAAGTTTGACTTTTCGCCACATCCGCCGTCGCTCTGCGTTTGTTCTGTGTGATTGGGCAGACGCTGGTTTGAGTGTGTGTCCTCTGTCTACATAACTTGTGTTTGTTTGCACGCGGAGGATCTGCGGCGGTCTCCGGAGACGAACGCCGTCAGTACGCTTACATAAGCCCTTCACATGGAAGAGCCTCAATCTCCTCTCCATCTTCAGCTTCCCGTCGTTCCCAACGCTCCGTTTCTGTTTCATGTTGCTCTCCTGTCAATGTTTGTCCCGTCCTTTTAGCTCAGCGTTCTGCTGCGTGTGTGTGTGTGTGTGTGTGTGTGTGTGTGTGTGTGTGTGTGCTCTCTTTGTTTCTGTCACATCAACAATGCCAGGCTTTTAGGGATAATCATAAAAATGTGCTGACTGATGATGTGAAGCTGAAACATGTGAATTTATTGTCCCAGTTTCAGCTGGTTTCACTCACCAGTGTAGAAACAGTTTGTGTGGGTTTTGAAGCTGTTGATGTGAATGTTGAGTTTAATTTTGTGTCTTTTTTAAAAATGTTTGGAAAGGATTTTTATTGTAATGTTTGGAAGAATAATCTCCACTAGCAGAGACTAATGTTGACCCGTAAATAAGCTAACATGAGAGAATTGAGTTCCTGTTAAGTTTTCCTCACACATCGTTGTGATTTTACATTTATCTGCTGACAGTACACTGTAAAACATTTGAAGGTGGTTTAACTTGAAAATGAAAGTCCATCAGCTGCCTTAAAAATGAAATTAAAGTCAACAAGTTGATTTAACAACAAGAGACAAGTTGTCTAAACATCATTTTTCAAATTCATTAATCTTGAATTGTGAGTTTTAACTTAATGCTGCAATTTAAACCAAATTATTATTTCACAATATGCAATAAAGAAAGTTAAAGAGCAAACATTTCTCTATTAGTTTCACTCACATCAAGTTAGAACTACTTATTTCACTTTTAAATCATTTAAATTCTTGTTTTAAGTGGCATGAATAAAATTTCTGATTTGATAATTAATTTTATTAAATATTACAATGAAATTTGCTCAAAAATATTTAGTGATAACAGGACATTATCCTCATTAATGTGCATTAAAACAAACAAAACAAGAGTCAGATCAATGTAACGCACTCAGGATACAACAACATGCCGCTAAGCATTCTGGGAAGTAGTTCCCACTTATGTCTTTTTCTTTACGTTTTTTAAGCGCTAACCTAAAAACTCCAGTTTATTCAACTCTTGGAGGGTTGACAAAATCAATAATGCTGTAAGTTTATCTTTCACAAACTCTCACATTTAGATTGAAAATCTAAAACTCGCTAAATTTATTTGACTTTAAGAGTAAAAGACAAGACAACTAAATGCAGCTCAAATGTTTTACAGTGTGTGATGTTTTCCACCTGGCTGGTTTTACTGGAAAACAATGGAAGGACTTTTATCATCCACACACAAGATCTTGATGCTCAGTTGAAATTTTATTTCCTGAAATACGATTTTTATTTTTTTTGTGTGCTTCTTCAGGCTGCGAATTAATGCATCAAACTTCTGGGTGAAGAGTTTACAACTCCAAACCAGATCTGCAGAAGAAGAGCGTTGAAGTCACACTACAGCACTCTGTTTACAGAAGTAGCATTATTGTTTATGGATCGATTTTAAAGTTATTGATAACAGTATCATAGCAAGATGAAAGAAGCTAACAAAAATAAAACGCTACTAATGGAAAAGGCTGAAACTTTGTAAAGACGTTGGAGCTAAGAGGAGGGATTGTGATGCGATTCAGTTCACTGACTCAGATTCCTTTCATAAATTCATAATCATTGTTTATGTCCAGATTTACTGATTTCTGATGCAGAATTTTGACGTTTTACATAATTTATGTTAAAGTCGGATAAAATGTGACACTTTTAAAACTTCTGGATACGATTCTGATTTTTAGCTCCACATGTGAACGTGGCACAGATCGGATTTTTATGGGGTTGAAAACATCAGAATCGGGCCGTTCAGACTGCAGTGAGATAAATCGGATTTCGGTCGCATTCGGATGTGAATGTAGACCAAAACCTCTCAGAGTTCAACTTTCAGGACACCAATGTGCAGAAATGTTTGCACTTTTTGTTTTTATCTCTACCAATAAATAAACTGAAAGCATTCCAAAGATTTTACTAGGCTTTTACTAAATTAGCAAATTTAAGGAATGTATCAGTATTTATGGTGCCGACTCTTCCTCATAAATTCCAATAATTCATTCTGAAATGGTCTCTTGAGGAGATTTTACTTCCTTGGACAAAAATGAAACCCAAAATTGGGTTGTATGTATATTAGCTCTCATTTAAAATGTAACTGTCTTTGCTGTGAGCAGAAGAAAGCTAACATTTGACTGCATTCTGCTTTGTCAACGCTTTTCTAAAAACTAATTAAAAGAGATGCATATCCACTGATTTGACGTCCAGGAAAAGTTTTTTAGTTTGGCTACAAGCACACCCCAGACTTTAGATTTTTATTTGTAAAAAGTTTTGAAAACAGTTTTTCATCAAAGTTCTGGACGTCTGAAAACTTTTGCAGGGAACCGTTTTATTGAACCGTTTTATTCCCTCAATTAAAAAACAACAGAGAGCAGCAGAACAGTAATGGGATAGTTAATAATACAACATCATGTTCCCCAGACTCATATCCTCCATCACATTCATCTCTTCTCTCCAACTTCTGCTAAAATTCATCATTCCTCTCCTACTTTGGAGATTTTGGCTGACTCCTGTCGCTTATTTCCTTTAATTGATTAGAAACATTTCGTCTGTCACAGTTCTGTGCTCGTTAAGAAGCATTTTAGCAGTTTGACTCATAATGAGTAAAAAGAATCTGACATTTTCAGACAGTTTTTGACATATTTCCGGTTTTAGATATGAACCCCCAACACTTATCAGCTCTTTCTCTCTCAAATATTTCACAGTAGTTTCATCAGCGGCTCCTGCCTGCTCTCTCCAGCCTCTAACGCCTTATTAACCGCTGACAGCCGCCCTCCTGTCCTCTGCATCTCCCACCTTTCCTGTCCACAGAATCTGAAAGCATTTCTTATTTACAGCTTTGAATCGAGGACACCGCTGAATGTTTTTAAAGAAATCAGACTCTCTGCTCAGTCTGAGAGCTTCTTGCGCAAAGAGCCGGGATGATTCTGCCTTGCAGCGAGGCGTGTTCGTCTGCAGAACAGAAGCAGCAGGAAGGCAGACTGCTCATCGACTCCCTCCGAGTTTCTGTGAACTGGACTTCATAGAAGCACGACTATGATTAAATTAAATCACTGGCTGCTGAAACCTTCTCGCTGCAGATTACCTGCAGTCTGCTGCAGCGACGCCACAGAACATTCAAACCGCTTCCAGTGCGAGTTAGAAATCAACATTTTTGTTACTGTGAATGTAAAACAATGCAGATCACCTAAAACATTTGCAATTTATAGGATGAATCCTGTAGTTTATTAATAGTCTTGAAAGAGGTTTGCAGATTTACCTTTATGTAATCCAACTTCTGCTTTTCTAAACTCAATTTTATAAATTTGCCATTGAAGAAATATGCATACCTATTTGGGTTTTATCATCTCTGTTAAAACAAAATCATCATCCTGAAGTTAGTTTCAAATCCAACAATTAAATAAAGGGGCTGTTTTAGGTTAAATCAACTTTTATAAGCTTTCCATCATGTTTTAAGGTTGTCTTGATTCTTTCATGCATGTTTTAAGAATCCTCAAACAGCTCTCCTCTACCCAGCTCCTCCAGACTAGCAGCAGCAGACATTAGCAAACGCCAGTAGAGAGCTACCTCTCTACTGAGATCATCATGCAAACTACCCATCAGTTCAACAGTCCTAAGGATTATTGTAAATGTAATATTAATGGAAAATTGCTCATGCTTCTTAAAGAGACAGAGACCCAATTCAAAGGTGCTAAATTGCAAAGTCATACTTATAGCATTTTTATAACAATGTGATTGTGAAAGAAATGGCTTTGTGTCTGGAAAACGTCCGTCCTTCCATCCAGAATATTTAAATTAGTCAAAACAGACTCATTATCGCTACATTTTGTACACTTTTTGTGCCTTTATTCCGTTTGTAAAAGTCGGGATGTTTAAAGGAGGATCCTGGAACAACTAAAGCTCAGGCCTGCCATTAACTGGGTTATAATGGGACACCAGTATCAGTCCCATTACACAGAGGCCAGAAGAGTGATGACCGAGAAAGAAGCAGTTCAAATTATTTATTCGTTTGAACGGATCGTTCTTGATGGACAAAAAAGAAAAATCTAAAGATGTTTTACAAACTACTCTGTTCTACTTTGTTTCATTAAAATGTTGCATGTTTGCTGTTAGTGTATTAAGATATTTGTGCTAGAAACTAGACATAAAAATACTCTGTAGGAATGAGTGTTTTTGCAGTGTACATCTCAACCCTTTTTAAATTTACAGCTTAAGCTCAGAATGTAAGGAACTGAAATAAACTCAGTATAATCTGGAGTTCAGATTATATTGAGTTCAGGAAATCTGTATTTCCCGATCATATATTTTCTAATATTTATGGAGGAAAACCTCCATATTTTGCTCGACAGGGCTCTACCTTTACCATCTCTTTTGCTCCTGAGAAGGAAAACAGTAGATTTGAT
Organism: Alfaro cultratus; assembly: GCA_903066825.1. Lineage (NCBI taxonomy): Eukaryota > Metazoa > Chordata > Actinopteri > Cyprinodontiformes > Poeciliidae > Alfaro > Alfaro cultratus. Next base: position 27,730 of record CAEFZX010028111.1, on the reverse strand, counting down.
GTTTTCCCTTTGAGTCCATCCCAGATTTGTCCCTGTCATTCCCCAAATCCGCCTCTCGCTCTGACTTTTATCTGTCTGGCAGGATCCGTCTGCTGCAGAGCGGGAAGCAGCGGGGAGCCGGCATGTAGATGGAAGTGCAGAGACACAGATCGCCTTGGGGTTTGTTTCCAACTCTGTTCTGTTCACCATCATATCTCCATCTCACTGGATTCATCTGTTTCCTCATTTTACTGTCTTTCGGTCCCATTAAGTGTTTTTGTGTTCCCTTGTTTTGTATCCAGCTCATTAAATGGGAAAATGAGGAATGAGACAACCAGCACTCGTTTGATATTGCACACTGCAAAAGCACAAAATGTCACCAAATATGTTTGGTCTAGTTTCTACTGCAACTACCTTAGCATATATTTCTGCTAAATACCATGTAGGCATAGCGCCTTAGCATTAGCTTACACTAAATACCATGTAGGCATAGCGCCTTAGCATTAGCTTACACTAAATACCATGTAGGCATAGCGCCTTAGCATTAGCTTACACTAAATACCATGTTGGTATAGTGCCTTAGCATTAGCTTACACTAAATACCATGTAGGCATAGCGCCTTAGCATTAGCTTAAACTAAATACCATGCTGGCATAGCACCTTAGTATTAGCTTCTGCTAAATACCATGTTTGTATAGCGCTTTAGCATTAGCTTCTGCTAAATACCATGCTGGAATAGCGCCTTAGCATTAGCTTATGCTAAATACCATGCTGGTATAGCGCCTTAGCATTAGCTTCTGCTAAATACCATGCTGGTATAGCACCTTAGCATTAGCTTATACTAAATACCATGCTGGTATAGCGTCTTAGCATTAGCTTCTGCTAAATACCATGCTGGTATAGCGCCTTAGCATTAGCTTCTGCTAAATACCATGCTGGTATAATGCCTTAGCATTAGCAAATACCATGCTGGTATAGCACCTTAGCATTAGATTATGCTAAATACCATGCTGGTATAACGCCTTAGCATTAGCTTATGCTAAATACCATGCTGGTATAACGCCTTAGCATTAGCTTCTGCTAAATACCATGCTGGTATAATGCCTTAGCATTAGCAAATACCATGCTGGTATAGCACCTTAGCATTAGATTATGCTAAATACCATGCTGGTATAACGCCTTAGCATTAGCTTATGCTAAATACCATGCTGGTATAGCGCCTTAGCATTAGATTATGCTAAATACCATGCTGGTATAGCGCTTTAGAGCTAACAGAACTAACTTTTTAATGACTGCTGTCCACCTCTGCCTGTTTTTGACAGTAGGCTGACAGGAATGGGGTAAGGAGAGGGGGGAAGACATGCGGCAAATGCCGCCGGGTCCGGAAGTCGAACCCGCTATGGCCGCGTCGAGGACTCAAGGCCTCCAAATGTGGGTCGCGCTATCAGCTACGCCACCACGGCACGCCCCCTCTACCTGTTTTAATAAATTACTCCTGAGGCCAGTACTTCGGGTCATTTTTTAACCTCCACAGTGTTTAAGCTATCATGCAATAATCAGATTCAGCTATAATAGCTTTTATTATGTTTGTCTAAGTGCTGTGTGTTAAACTACTTTTGTATTTCAAACTAAACACATCAGGATAATAACTCCTCATTGATTGTATGAATCAAAGCAATAGAAAACTTATTCCAAATGTGTGTGTCCTTTATTTAACCAGAAAATTCACACAGGGAGACTAAAACGTCTTTTCTAAGAGTAACCTGACCAAGACAGCAGCATAAAACACAAAACTGATCCCAAAGTACCAGATTTTCCTGTGATATAGCATCTCTTTAAACCAGAGGAAAAGTGTTTTTTTAATTGCATAAAAGACATTCATCTTGTCTGATGCTCGCTTACTTTAATCTTACAATATAGTCACTGAACTGACATTTAAAAACAATTTGCTATCCAGTCGGAGTAAATTAGATGAGAAACGTAACATTTGGTTTATTAAAGCTACTCAATGGAAAATTGCACAGTGGGGCCATAAAACCGGCATCACAGCCTTCAGGGTCACCATACAAGAGAAGAACATAAACACTGACATTTAATGTCCAGCCTTGAAAGTGAAGGCTAATTATGCAAAAACACAACCGCTAGCTCCGTCCATTACTCCGCTACAGTATTTAACAACAAAACAGGCAAAAGGTCAAGCTTAGCGGTGAAGCCGAAACCCTCCAGACATGAAAACACAAACCGCTTCAGGTCCCTACCTCCTTCTGGTGGTACTTGATGGCGAGCTTGAGCTTGGCCAAGTCGTGGCACTGCCTGGGGTCCAGCTCCTCGCTCTGGTCGTTGTCTCTGTGGTTCAGGATGGTCTCCAGCTCGCGGGAACTTCTGGCCTGATCCAGGAGGTCTTTGGCGAATCGTTTGCACTGCTGGGAAAGCTCCTCGTACTCCTGGCGAAACTCGTTCTCCACCTGGAACGTGGGACATTTCCTGTTATACGAGCAATGGGGTTGAAGCCATCCATCACTTTCTGCTATGGGGCTTTGATGCTGACTGCAAAGTGTTGTCCTTTTTAATGGGAAAAACATGGAGGAGCAGCATTCAGCTTCTATGCAGCACAAATCTGGAACAAACTCCTGGAAAACTGGAAAACAGCCGAAAGACTGAGTTAAATCTAGACTAAAACCCTCCTGCTTAGAGTTGATTTTCCATCCTAATCTGTAAAACAGTACTGAACATTTTGATGTGTAATGACGGCACTTGGCAAAATTACTTCTGTATGAATTTGTATTTTTGTGTTAAAGCACTTTGAACTGCCTTGTTGCTGAAATGTGCTACACAAACGAACTTGATTGATTGATTGATTGATTGATTGATTGATTGATTGATTGAAGGACGTTTTCTGACAGAAACGTTTTCACTGCAGAAAGAAAAAATGTCTGCTCTTGTTATTCACAACACAGGTGTCAAACTCAAGGCCCGAGGGCCAAATCCGGCCTTAATTGATGTCAGATTATAGTCCATGATCTATTCAGCGAGTAATAAAAAGTGCCATTTATTGTCAGAAACAAGCACAAATATCGTAAATATTTCCAAATTAGTGCCATAAACACTTTGATTTTTAGCACAAAAAATCACAAAAAGTATCAGGAAGTCCTGGACAGATGTTTAGTAATATTATTTAATTTGAAGAATTTATTGATACTTTAACAGTTTGTGAACAGGTTTAATCAATACATTCTGGCACAACCGGCCCTTTAAGATCATGATTTTTAACTAAAAAGAAAATAAGTTTCACACCCATGAAAAACACCCAACCATTTTTTGGTGCCTGAAAGATTAGCCAGACTGTTACCTAGCAACCCCAGCAAATTCCAGTCTGTCACCTAGCAACCAAAGCAGAGCTGCAGCATGTTTGGTCAGCTGGTTTTCCCGCTGTATGCGCTGTACAACGGCTGCTGGAAAAGACAAGTGTTTTTGTTGTTGACTAACCATCCAGAAATCACTTGCTGCTTTCCTGTTTTTTTTTTGTTCAGGAGGCTCCACTTCTGCTTTTCAAAGTTCACATTTGTATAATTGCAGCCACTTTCACATGAACGTTGAACTTAACATGAACTTATTTGGATTTAAAGTGACAGAGGCTCATTCTGAAAGGAGCTCAGAACGAGGCAGAACTGACCAGACTGAAATGCCATTAGCGTAACTCCGCCCCCAGGTAGAAAGCTGTCAGGGGGCGGAGTTATTCCTTCCCAGTGGGGTTATTGAGTAGTAATGGGAGTTGATTTCCGTACCTTGCTCAGCTCTTTGAGTTCCCAGCCCAGTCTGAAGGCAGTGAGGATGGGATCCTCACTGGACAGCGCGATGAGAGACGGCGACGCCAGCGCCTTGTAGATGTTGAGTCGAGAACGGGAATGTCGAAGGCTGTCGACCTGCCATGGATTAATAACACAAGTTCGCTCTCTCAGTGACCAATAAACTTTAATTTTGTAAAGAATACTCAACACTGGAACTGGAAGAAATTTTAAATGTCCAAAGTAAAACACAGGAACCAAAAAGCAAAAAATAAAGCAACAGACAACAGGAACCATAAATAAAATGGATTATGAAGTCATTGGCCTTTGGAAAATATTAATAATCTAAAATTATCATAATTTTAATTGATCATTGCCACACTGTACTGTAGACTGTCTTAATTTAGTGTGATGGAAAAAAGCTACTTCAATGGAAATCTCACAACTTACTTGGATGCAACTGATAACTTTCTTAATAAAACAGTGAACAATCCTTCTTTTATTTTACCATTTATAGAGACAGAATTAAGAGTGAGATTTATTTTATTTAGTAAATTCATTTTCTCCAAATCAGAAACCAGGCAGTGGTTTTCAACTGGAGAAACATCGACTCACCTCTGAACTGGAAACACACTCAACGCAGTCGCACCGTATCTGGTGCGGCCTTGGAATGGTGACCTAAGAAAAGACGAACAGCAAATCAGAACAGGAAATAAAACAACACAGATGGGTCTCATGCTGCTGTGGACCCCTGCATCGTGACGTCACACCCCCAGCTTCCTGCTGGACGGCTAACAGCTGCTGGCTAACAATAACTAGCATTGGTTTTAGCTGTTTAGTTATCAACATAATGTGCTAAATCTTAAATGTACGCCTGAGATATATATAAAAAAAGGGACGCAGTGCTTTCATACTATGACAACTAGATTAAAAAGGTCAAGAAAAAGTTTTAATTAAGAGAAAAAATAGTAGGGGAAAGGAAAGTAGGTCAACTACGCTAGCTTGACTTTGACAAACTAACATGTAGATGTGATGTGGAATTTGGTGGATTTAGGTTCAGTTTAAAAATAAAAAAGGCGACGTGAACAGTAACTGACAGATCATCAGTAGAGCAGGCATTTAAATTAGCCGTGTTAGCTTAGCCAACAGCGGCGGTAGCTAATCTACCGCAGCGATCACTTATTAATAATCGCAAAATAAACATCAAGCATAAAAACCCAAACTGTAACAGACTTAATGTTCTGTTCTTTATGTAGGAAATGTTTGAGTGTTTTTGGTGTTGAGCCCTGAAACATAAAGTGGGTTTATGTTGTCAGTTGCTGTGGCAACGAGTCTGTGTAGCCGACAGAGTGAAAAAAGTGGTTTTAAGTTGCTCTTCAAGGGTTTTTCTATGCCATTTTCTGCCTTTGCTGTGGCACACTGCACTAAATTAACAATACAAACGTCTCAAGGTTTCATTAACGGACTTGTTCTGCAGCGCGGCGACAGATGGCATGTCCAAGAATCGTCTTTTTGGCCTTCAGCGATGTGTGCGTGCTCTAAATTTTCGGATGTAAACAGTAACATGCTTTAATTGGCCTACCTGTACCGCAACTCGGTGGTTCTTGTGTTACAGTCATTACCTTGCGCTGGACAAGCAGCTTGATGATCTCGTAGTTGTTGGTGTGAGCAGCGAGCATGATGGGAGTTATGTCGGGGGTGAACTCTGAGAACTGGCTGTCCATCATCAGGGAGGGAACCTGAGGGGAAACCAAAGCAATTTATCTCAACAGAAGGACAATAACAGATGATAAACAGGAAACAAGCACATCTAAAGACAAGTTGGACAACACATTAATGATTGCTCTTTTAAAAGTCTAACTTTATACCGTAGTTGTTCCTAAACTACTTTATGAAACTGTTTACTGATCACAACCTGGGAAAACTGGAATGATAATGAACGTTTCTCAGGTCTGTTGTGGTGCAGAAAGAGCTGAATCCAAGAGCAAAACTCTCAGTTTACTGTTTTTATTGTATTTTCTCCTTCTCCTCTGCTCATGAGATAAAAACAGACACAACCTGAAGCGGTAATAAAGCTTTCTGAGTTATGTTGGAGGACAGGAGGTGGACAGCGTTGTCCTAGCTCACCCAAACAAAGCTGCAAAGAAAGGTAGCATTAATGTGAACCATAAAAGGAAGGCGCTAACTCAGTGTGGGAGGTCTTATCAGTGGCAGAGTCCACATTTCTACAGTGTCTGAAGTTTCTGCTCCGCAGCAACGCTAACGACTGGCGTGTAAATGGAAAGAATCCTGGAAGAATGTTTGAAAGATAGGAATCTGAGAAAATATCCTGGATCCTAAAAAATGAGCAGCTCCAAAGATATAAGAACGGAAAGAAGCTCGGGATTTGTTGTTTCAACCAGCATTGCCACCATTAAACTTCCTATTATTATTTAAAACGCTGTACAGCGTCTACAATTACTTTTTCGTTTAGTTTCAGTTCAGTTTCTTTCAATAAAATCTGAAACTTTAACAAAAGCTGCAGGTGTGTTTGTGTCTGAATGTTTGGTTAAAACATGTTTGTTCTTCATTCAATGGGTAGAAAATCCAGAAACATAATCAAGTAAGAGTAGAAATACTTCATAATTAAATTATACTAATAAAAGTGCATTTAAAAAAAGTTATTCAAGTGAATGTAACTGAGTAAATGTAAGTAGTTACCAACCAACTCTGCAGGTCAAAAACGTGGCGTTATAAATGAAAAATGTTTTTCCGACTGAAATGTTTTCATTTCATTGATGACGTTGAGATTTGTTTTTCTATTTTAGTGAATCCACTCCCCTTGACTTACAATAAGCTATCGCATTTTGCTGAAAAGTCACTTTTAAGTTACTTTTGTTTGTTTTCAAATGTTCTAAGATATTTACGGTAGAAACTAAACCAAAAATACTTGGAAAGATTTTGTGTTTTTGCAGTGCAGTGTCATTTTTTTGTGGAAATTAAATGAAATATTCCATAAAAAAAACAGCAAAAAGTTTATGACATCTGGATTTGTTGTCATATTTACTGTTAAAACTTCAGTTTCTTTATTGTTTTGGGTCAAGGTTTTTGGAAGCCATTGTGTAATGTCCAAACAGTCCCAGGTTCCACTTTGAATGGCAGGACTTTCACTTTAACATGGCATAAATACTGAAGTGAGACTATTTTGAACCTGAAAGGTCAGACAGACTCTGAAGGTTCTTGAGGAAGACGAGGGGATGAGGTGAGGAAGAGGACTGAACATGTGTGAAGTCTTTCATCTCAGAGGGAGGATGAGGAAGAGGCCTTCTCTTCGTCGTCTCATCACCCTCTCCTCCATTCGTCCTTTTCTTTCCCTGCTGCTTCATCCCATCCCTCTCTTCCTCTGACCCGCCGTCGCCTCCGTTTCCCATCTGCCCCGTCTCTTCGTACCTCTCTCTGCCCCGCCTGCCAAAACCTTTTACTCATCTGTTCGTTCTCTCCCTGCTCCCTCCTTCTCCTGCGGCGAGAAGACGTGTGAAAGCAGCTGCTACGAGACCGGCTCAGATTAAACAAAGATACGGAAATAAACGCAAATTTAAGCAAAACACTGGAAAATGGAGCAATGAAAGAGTTAAAGAAATGCCTGGTGGTGTGTAGGAATGTGTTTCTGATTAAAATATGTGAAAAAAACATTAAGAAACAGGCTTGTTAATTTGCTAAAAATTAATATGATTAGCATGCTGTTGTATCTGCAGTCTTGTATCAACGTTACACTGCAAAAACACAAAACTATTTTCGTCTAGTTTCTGGTGAAAATATCTCAGTTTTCTGGAAATAAGACAAAACCAAACTATTGAGCAAGAAATATTAGCTTGTTTTAAGTCAATAATTCCTTAATTTTGATGAAAAATACGAGTTAAAATGGCAGATTATTTCACTTGTAGCATGACATTTTCACTTGTTATAAGTGAAATAATCTTCCAGTGGAATAAAAAAATCAATATTAATGAATTATTAACTTAATATAAGCTGAAAAGTTACTTTTAAGTTAGTTTTGTCTTATTTAATGTGTTCTAAGAAATTTGCACAAAAAAAATATGTGAAGATTTTGTGTTTTTGCAGTGATAGATGTTTGGATATTTGTTGCGTTTAGCCATATTTTTCAGTATTTTCTTACTAAGTGCACTTTTCTTTTCACAGTTTTTTCTATAAACTCGATATTTTGCATGCAATATTTCTCTATCCAGAGACATCAGAGTGAAAACAGCGCCTCGATTAGTTCTGTTGAATCGCAGATAATTGTAAAATATCTTAGAAAAATAAACAAAGACACTGAACTCATTGGTGTAATTCTTTGCTCTCCATTGCCTTGTTGGGAACCGGATGGGCCAGAATTTCAATAAAAACATTATTTTAGGAAGAACCTGTCAGGTTAAAACCGGATCTGGAAACTTTCCAGCATCCAGTTGTGTCGTTTCTCTGACCTGAGCGTCTGAATCCATTACAGCAGAGAGAAAAGCTGATAAACTGCAGCTGGAGCTCGAAAAATCAATTAAGAGCAAATCTGCAGAAAGTGAGCGCAGCAAGTTCTGCTTTCTGCTGACCCAGTTGGAGCATATTTTGGTTCATGCGCTTCGGTTTAAAGTAAATAAAAGTGAAACTGTGGCTGTCAGCAAGTACAGACAGCAAACTTAGACAAAAATGTATGTTGGACTCCAGTTCACACTGAAAATATTCAGACATGAAAGTGAAAGTCATTTCCTCATCCTCACACTCTTCCTCTCCCTTCATTTCCTTCCCTCCATCTCTTAAAACTACACAGTTCCTTTTTTTATTTTAACTTTTATTTCTATTTTTATTGAAAAAGCTGTGACTAGTGAGCTTGTTGCAAATGAAGCCATTTACAGATCCATAAACCAAATAACATCCCACTTAAATATCGAAATGTAAAAATCAGGATGTAAACATAAAAGTTCAGCTTATTCATTAATGTAATAATAATTAATAGTAAATACATTAAAAGGAAATATAGATGGAAACTTTAAGAGGTTCAGTTTATTGAACAAAGATGCTACAAAAAGCAAAAACAAGTTTCTGAATTTTTCTAGTCAAAATTTTAACTTTAATGCAATTAAAATGTTTTACATTTATTTTAAAATACATTTCTATGGTATTTTTAACATTTGTATTTAATTGCAATGACTTTTTTTTACATTTTGAAATTAAATATTTATTGTTTTTTTTATTTTTAAATATAATTTTTAACTTTTGTTAGTTTTAATTTTATTTTTAATTAATAGCATATCTATTTTAAATTTGTACATTTTAATTTTATTTAATTTTTTTCTAAACTTTTAGAAATAAAATCAGTTTTTTAAATTATATTTTTTTTATTTTGCTTTTTAATTAAATGGAAACTTTATTCTTAATTTATATATCTATATTTTTATTACCATTTTGATTTAATAAAAATTTTTTTGTTTTGTTTCGTCTTTTTAGAAATTTTTTGTTGATGTTCGTTCGATGATCTGAAAGAGTCAAATGTGAAAGAAAAGCAAAACAGAATAAATCTGAATTTTTTTTACTCAACGCTCTATGCAATTGGACTTTTGCATTGATTTTATCTATTAAAAAAACACAAAGAAAATGGCAGAAAAGAGAAAAAAATCAAAGAAACAAGAAAAAAACAAGAAAGCACAAAAGTGAGAAACATTCCCACAATCCTCTGCTTCAGGGACAGGTTTGTAGTCCTGGTGATGCAGATTCCTCAAACATGAACTATCAGAAAATCTCTCGTTCTGTTTTCCTTCCTTTCTTCTTCTTCTTCTTCTTCTCTTTCCACTCCTTCATTGTTGCGTCTCTCGCTCTGATTTCCTGTCTCTGGTCGAATTGATGTTTCCCCATCAAGACCCTGAACAGCTTCACTAAAACAGAGGATTCTGGTCTTTTCCTCAGAGAAAATACAGAAATAAAAATGCATCAGGCAGACAAACATCCTCTCTGTCTGCAAATCCTATTTCACAGTTTGTCTGCTAAAGAGCTCTTTAATTTTCCTCGTCTCAGCAAAACGCGGCACGGAGCTTTACAATGAATGAATGTGCAGCTCATTATCTCTCCCTCACACGCATTCAGATGGAAAACAAAAACGTGAAGCACATCCGCAGATGAGTGATGAGTGATGAGTGATGAGTAATGAGTGATGAGTAATGAGTAATGAGTAATGTACAGCGGCGCATTCGGCCACTGGAACAACAGGACAGAAAAAAGGTTTGTTTTTTGCAATTTTTTTTTAGACGGGTTTTCTTGCAAATTCCAATTTTTTTTAAAACAAAATTTCAGTTTTTCTTATGTTGGACTTCAGAAATTTTGGCTTTTTTTTTTTAAGAACATTTAAGAGATTAATCAGAGAATTTCAGAGTTTTTTCCTAGTAAACTTTTGACTTCCCATGTTTTTATTTTTTTTAATTAATTAATTTTAGGACAAATTTTTGACTTCTCAAATTCAGAAATTTCAGCATTTTTTTATATAAATTTTCTGAGCTTAATCTCAGAATTTTTGTGATTTTTTCTTGGATATTTTCAACTTTTCAAACTCAGAAAATTCTGCGTTTTCTTTTTTTCTTGAAAATGTTTTAGATTTACCTGAAAATTTCTGAATTTCTGGTAAAACTTTCCATGTTTCTTATGTTTTTCTTTTATTTTTATGTTTTCAAATTCAGAAATTTCTATGCTTTTTTTCTAGAAAATTTCAGCGATTAATCTCAAAATTTCTGAGCTTATTTCCTTGCAAATTTTTGACTTTTCAAACTTAAATTTCAACATTTGTTTCTAGAAAACTTCAGAGTTGTTACTTGGATATTTTCAACGTTTGAATCTCAGAATGTCAGTTTTTTTCTTTTATCTTCTTACTTTCCTCTGAATCTACCGCCGTTCTGACGTGCCTGGATGCAGCAGAAGTTTCCGCCGTTGGTTCTGAGCTCACCTGCTTCTCGCCGCTCGGCCTCCGGTGCGACAGCAGCAGCTCCACGGCGCCCACCACCTCCTTTCTGATGGCGTACAGCAGGGCGTCGCCCGTGTGGATGCCGTGGTCCAGCAGGAGCTCCATGATCTCCAGGTTCTCGTTCTCGATGGCGATGAGCAGCGCGCTGCGGCCCAGCGGGTCCAGACAGTTCACGTCCATGTTGTAGTAAACCTCGGCCTCGCGGAGGGCGTGTTTGACCCCGGCATAGTCACCTGAGGAGGGAACGCAGACAGGAAGCTGAAGCCTGGGGAGTGGATGTTCACTGCAAAAACACAAAATACTACCAAGTATTTCTGCGCAAGATTCTTACAAGTAACTTTTCAACAAGAAATAGGAGCTTTAAAGTCAGCAATTCCTTTTTGTTTACTTAATTTTTTTAAAGTACTAGTTTCACTGGAAGATTATTTCACTTATGACAAGACATTTTTCCACATTGCAAGTGAAAATATCTGCCAGTGGAGCTAGTACTTTTTATTATTAAGGACTTATTTGTAAGTTAGTTTGGTCTTATTCCAAGTGTAATAAGATATTTGCACAAAATAATAAACCAAAAAATACTTGGTAAGGTTTTGTGATTTTGCAGTGTTTCTCTCAAGCTCTGCAAAATTCATAAGCAAGATATGAGAACTTAAGTAAATAATTCCTTGATGTTGATGAAAATTTGTTCTGTTGGCAGATAAATTTACTCATAACATGACAGGTTCTCCATGTTATAAGTAAAATAACCTGCCAAAGAAACCACAACTTTTTCATCAATATCAAGGAATTATTGACTTAAAACAAGTTCCTATATCTTGCTGAAAAATTACTTTTAGGTTTTGTCTTAATTCAAGTTTATTTAGATATTTTCACTACAAATGAGACTAAAAATACTTGGTAATATTTGGTGTTTTGCAGTGCAGTTATCTGGCCATCTTATTTAAATCTTAGAAGAAAAACAGGTTAAATGCCTTGAATGTTTTGCTATCAGTCTCTTTTATTAGAATGATTTATAGTAAACATGACAGATCTGATCGATTAGTTTTAGAGGCGAGCAGCGGCAGTGAAGGACCTGCAGACGGTTTGCTGAGGATGGTGTTGCAGAGCGGCTGGCAGCCTGAGCGACCGGCTGCTCGGCCTTCAGCACCGTTTAACGGGTGACTGGACGTCCGCAGAGCAGGTGTGCAGGGAACAAACTGATAAACACTCGGCTGCAGGAGCTTGTCCTTGCGTGCTTTACCTTTCTCCACAGCGGTGAGGTAGGCCCGCTCCTCGGCTGACAGCTCCACTTCAGCTCGGACGATCTGAAGCGGGATGCGGTCGCGGTACGGCGAATAGGTCGCCTAAAGATGGAGAGGGAGGGATAAAAAACAAAGAAACTGCTGTGATTAAGAGATGAGGGAACTAAAATCATTTTAAAAAATCCTAAATCTTCCTCAAAATGGGATTTTCTTTCTCACATTCTTAAACTAGCTTAAAGTGGGTTTGTGCGGAGTAGTTATGAGTAGTCAGTACCTTACCTACAATTGACAGCTATGACAGAAATCTCAACTTAGAAAAAAATTGTCCAAAATTCTCAATTTTTAAGTAAATTATGAGAAATTTCCAACATTTCAAGATTAAAATAAAAAAAATGCCAGATTAATTATTTTTCACCTTTTTAGCTTAGCATTATGCAGTTGTTTGCACTGTTTCCATTTTCTCAATTGAACTTAATCCATGTCTGTTTAACTGTAGAAGCATCACTTAATCTGTGACGTTTTTCTCCTTTCTGTGCATTTTAATTGTCCTGAGTTGTTTGTAGCTCTGGATGTAATCTGAAACTAATTACTAGCTATCCTCATTATAAATGTAACTTCAGTCCTGGAAGATTTTGAGTGGAAGTTGTTAATACCTCAAAAGACAGTTAATTGAATGATAAATTAAAATGAAATTGATATAATTATTTTACAACAAAATGTTTCTGTTTCGTTGTTATTATTGCCGGTGTTTTTAACTCACCTTTTTGTAGTACAGCTGCGTCATTGGATTCATCTGGACAGTCTGGAGAAAAAGAAGGACGGAAAAAAATAAACAGTTAATAATTAAAACTCAGAAAGGAAAGTATGTTGATCTGGGCGGCAGCAGAACAAGGAGGAGGGGATAAAAAAATCTATTCATATGTCATAAGAACAATTAATAAAATGTTATTTAATCCCTGATTGACTTTTTAAAAATACTTTGGTCACAATTTGGATATTGTAAAGACTTTACACACACGCACCAACACGTGCATATATATATATATATATATAGCTCTGGAAAAAATTAAAAGACCACTTAAAATGATCAGTTTGTTTGATTTTACTTTTTATAGGTTTGTAAAATGAACATTGTTCTTTTATTCTACAAACTATTGACAAAATGTTTCTGAAGTTCCAAGCAAACATTTTACAGAAAATGAGAAAAAGTCAAAATAATGAAAAAGATGCAGTGCTTTCAGACCTTGAATAATGCAAAGAAAACAAGTTTATATTCATTTAGAAACAATATTAATGTTTTAACTCAGGAAGAGTTCAGAAATCAATATTTGGTGGAAGAACCAAGAGGTTTTCAATGGGGTTCAGTAAAGTGGGGTCTTCATTTTTTCCAGAACTGTATGTGCAAAATAGAAGAATAGAACATAAATATTATTTATTGTTCCAAAATGTGGAAATCTTTGTAAGTTGACAGGAAATCAAAGCAAGGAGATTCACGCAAAGACAGAATATATCACAAATAAGAAGAGAATAAAGAATGAAAGTAATGTAAGGGCAACATTTCCACATAAAACCGTGCACTTCAGTCCAGAGGATTGAGTTAAATTTGTTAAATCAAAAACAAAACATGCATGTCTACTTGCATTGCAAAGACACAGACTATTTACAATTAGAAACGATTCAAATTGTTGCAAATTGCAGCAAACATGAATCAAAAGCTGCAGGTTCTCAGTCATTTTCTGAAGGTTAATGTGACGGAGGTGTTTGAACATGTTGAACACGCCACTGCTTCGTTCTGTATTATGTATAATCTCGTCAAAAGCTGACAGGAAGGAAATGTCTGCCTGTACGTTGAGTCAAATCAACAGTCAGCATACGGAGAGCAGAAACGTCTCCTCCCACACTGACACGCTCTCCAGTTATTACATGTAATCCCCATAAACCGCAGCCTAACGCAGCTCCTCTTGTTTGCACATTTGTGTGTGTGTCCCTTTATTTGTTCAAGACTTTACACACATTAACTTGCTGCGCCTTAATTACCCCGTGTTTGTTTATTTTGTGAAGCAGCGTTCAAGGCAGACGATGCACTTTCTACACTCTCCAGCGCAGCGCGGCGTTAATTTTGCATCAGTGGGACGCAGTCAAACCGAATGCTGATGAAGAAAAGAGAACAATGAAGCAACCTGCATGTGTGTGCCGGGGTGAGAGAGGGCCTAATTAAAGTATGCTGTTGTTCCGAAAGCCAGGGAAAAAAACTATTAATCTCAAAAGAAAAGCTTTGAGCTTGTTTTACATCTGAACGTCATTAGCTGCAGTCATTAGACAAACTCTGCGCAGGTGTTCGATTCCAGCTGTTCTCTCAGCAGAGGACAGGAACGAAAGTCACAAATTATTCCCTGGGATTATATGAACACATTTTTATAAACCCTTTTATTGCCTCTCACTCCTGCTCATCTTTATCGACCGTCTCGCAGCAGCTGCAGTAATCATTCTTGGAAGTTTATTTTGTGCCAGCTGGTAACCGACGCACACTTTGATCATTGAAGTCATAATCTGATGAGACTCAAGATGTTTTCTTTGGCTGTTCTTAATTACAGTTTAAGTTTTTTAATAGTCAACCAACAATAAACAATCCAGGTTAACCTAGAGATTTGTTCACTCTACAGTTTTCTGTTAAATATTTTTTAAAATTTTTTACTTCCATTTGGTTCCTAACTGCTTCTAAAAACAACCCAAGTGCTTAAAAGAACCACCTAAACATTTTTAGTGATAAGTTAATGTTTTTTGGTGAGCCATTTTGAAAACCTACCAACTGTTGAGTCGCACTGCGCCGTTACCTAGCAACCCCAGCCCGTCACCTAGCAACCCCAGCCACACCCAGCCCGTTACCTAGCAACCCCAGCCACACCCAGCCCGTCACCTAGCAACCCCAGCAGAGTTTGAGCACCTTTGGTCAGGTGGTTTTACCGCTGTATGTGCTGTACAATGGCTGCTGGAAAAGACAAACTGGCTGCATTCTTGTTGGTTGTGGAGGAGGCGCCACTTCTGCTGTTCAAAGACGGACAGTTGTACAATTGCACATCTGTTTGCAGCCATTTTCATGTGCGAGTGTAAATGTAGAGCTAGGGGGCGTGGCCTTTCCCAGATACTAAAAAAACATTAACTTTTCGGACATCTAAGCTGCTTCATTTAACATCTGGATCAATTAAGACATCAGATCCGATTTCACTGTATAAAAATTGTAAAATATCTATAAAAATGTCCATATTTTCTCTTCCTGTGCATTAAATACACAGCAGGTTTTCAGTACTTTTCCAGTACGACTGGCCTTTAGCTCTGAAAACGACTTTTTATCTCAGCTGAGGTCATTTAAACGTTTATCTAAACTGCAGATCTAGTTTTGAATTTCTACTGCAGTTGCAGCTCCTAATCGTTGAGCTGTCGTGGCTCTAAGTGAGAGCAGCGGCGTTGCAGATGGCGGCCAGACTGCAGGCTCATCCTGAACAGAATCTCACAGATGAGGACGGAAATGTTAACGCCACAGATCTGAGTCAGGGACTCGGACCGCTGGAGAAAATTCAATCTGTTACGACACAGATCTGCGTCTCAACCAGGCTGTAATTGCTTTATGTTCAGAGTCGTTCTTCAGAGACTCGGCTGGTTAAACATGAGGAACGGAAAAAGACTCTTTTGATTCTTTGTGATTTTTGGGATGATGCGAAACATGAACGGCAAATTTACAGATCAGTTGAGGGAAAACGAAAGTGAAAAACCGCAACTGTTCAGTTTGTTCAAAATGATGCAGCTTTAAGATGCTTATTAAGGAAACATTTAAGAAATTCTATTATAACATTGTAAAATTATCTTGATACAAGTGAAATAATCTGCCAGTGTAACTAATACTTTTAATATTAAGTAATTAACTTTTAAGAAGCTCCAATATTTTTGCTGAAATGTTTTTTATAAGGTGGTGAACTAGACTTTTCTAGTTTACCTGCAAAAACAAAATCGTACCAACTATGTTTGGTCTAATTTCTAAATAAAATATCTTAGTACACTTTAAACAAGACAAAACTAATTTACAAGTTATTTTTTAAACAAGAAACATGTGCTTATTTTAACTAATACTCATAAAAAGTGCTGGTCCCACTTGCAGATTATTTAATTTACTACATAACAAAATAATCTGCCAGTGGATGTAGAAGTACTTTTTTAGTAATTATTTACTCATAATAAGCTCTTTTATCTTGCTAAAAAAGTTACTTGTAATTTAGTTTTGTCTTATTTCATGTGTACTAAAGTATTTGCCTTGTTGGCTCAGTTGAAAAAATAAAATTGGGTAAAATATTCCTTATAAAGATGTAAAAGGTTTAGGGATTAACTTTCTCACAGGTTAGTTTGGAAACAAAATCATAAAAACTGCCTTTTGTCCTGAAACATGTAAGTGAGTCAAAAATATTTTAAAAGCTGAAAAATGCCTTTTCACCAATTCCTGCGTCTCAGATTGAACTGAGCCTCCCTGCGGTGAAAGCTCATTTTAGCCGCTTGCGTTCGCAATCTCATTCTTTATTCCAGTCGATACCCGAAGCTCAAACAGCGGGAATGTAGCCGACTGGTAAATGAAAAGCTCTTCCTTTCACTTCTTTATCACGGCGTCGTCTGTATTAAAAGATCAGTTGTTGAACTGAGATGTGAAAGTCCCAAACATTGAGTTCGGTCAGAGCGGAAAGTCAAAACTCATTTTCAGTTTAGCCTTGAAAGGTCTGAGAAGGCCGAGAATAAAACCTATTAACTAAGATTTAACATATCTTAAAATGAAATAATATTGAGCATCTTTTCACGCTGATCAATCCCTCCAGGATTACAAGATTGTTTTGTTTTTATTTTCTGCAATCAAAATTACAGATTTTGTGTTGATGTAGAAATGTTTGCAAAGAATTTTGCGATATTTCCACTTATGGAAGACAGTAAATGTGACTTTTTGTTACTTTCCATATCGATCACAGACTACAGCTTTAGATCAAGTAAGAATAATGCAGGGATTAGTTTAATTTGTGTGAATTTTTAGAACTGCAGAAAATTAGAGGGACTGATTGATGTTAAACAGATAAAAACTGCTTTGATTTGATTTTTAATATAATAATTAAGCACACGAATGTTACCTTCTAGGTTCTATGATGGGCCTTGAGTTTGAAACGGCTGGATAATATGGCTGAAAAACATATCACAACACAAGCATCTCGACAATTATTGATTAGCTTTTTGTTTTAAATATCTGAAATACTGACAAACTAGTGTCATGACTTTTCCTGTTTTATCCAATTTTCTCTCCACAACGTTGCTTTTCATTTTTGAACAGCTATGAGTCACAGAGGCGTAACTTAAACTGTGCTACAGTTAGCAGGTCGTTGCTAGGTAACCACAAGTTACTCAGCAGGTCGTTGCTAGGTAACCACAGAGTGAGTGAGTTAGTCGAGGTCGTTCTCCCAGAATGCTGTGCGGTTCTGGATCAGAGTTCAGTGAAAATATTGAATATTCTATCAGACGTATTCATATTGATCGTGTATCTATTGCAATACTTGCTATTGATTTATTGTCCAGCTAACGGCGAGCGAGGCTACGTTCACCCTGCAGCCTGAAGTGACCTGAATGCAACCTGTATCTGATCTTTTCTTGACAGTCGGAACAACACAGATGGGATTTTTTCAAAAGCGACCCAGATCACTTGGTTCTAAATCCGATATATCTTTCTGATCTTTTTAAATCTGCACTCTGAACGTCACTGATACTCGACAAACGTCACTATTCTGCACAAGCGGGAAGAAAAACAACAAATATGGCGGACGACAGTGAGGCTTCAGTTGTTAATGTGCAACTCGGGTTTAAGATAACTTTAAAATCGTGAGCTTTGCTCCACCGTTAGCGTCCACGTTTACTTCCGCCAACACTTCATTTTATGGCTGTTGGTGAAACTCTGAGAACGTTCTCCATGTGTGACTCTACTGCGCCCTCTACTGCGCATGCGGGACACTTTCCGCTCGCTTGCAGTTCACACAGGAGATCGCATACAAGTCGCATGTTTAGAAGTGTGAAAGCAAACAATTGATTTCACAAAAAGTTTGATTTGGGTCACTTCAGGCTGCAGCAACCTTAGAGAGTTTCAATCATTAGCAAATTAAATTAATGCGTAAAAATATCTGAACCGTCTTCCTGCCCTCATGAAGACCCCAAACATTTCCACCCTGCAGAGGCTACAAACTCACACCCACACTGCGGCTCCAGACACTTGTAGCTCTTCATCCTGTCAAGTTCAAGCACAGTTTGCCTCTTTGAAGAAGAGTGACAAATCACTGCCGGGGAGACACACACACACACACACACACACACACACACACACACACAAGTCCCCTGAATCCCAAATCGGAGCCGGGAGAACTCCCCTGAATGACCAGCTGTCAGGTTATCTGCACGCCGGCTCGAGTCGTTGCAAATCAAAGATCTATTCATCAGAGGATCAAGTTTGTAGAAAGAAGAAAGAGGACGTCTCCGCTGTCAGCGCCGCCTTTATCAGCGGCTGACAGACAAATTACTGCCTCCAGATACCACCGATGTCAAGAGCACTAAAAATGACTGACTCTCTGACTGCTGGAGGCAGCTTTGGAGTAGAAGTGTTACCAGTGATTACTCAGAGGCAGGAGCTGCAAAACACCAATGGTTCCAACACTTTACGATCATTATTCTTCTTTTTTTAAATAAGAAGGTTGTTTAGATCAGTGGTCATCAAAGTGGGGGTCGCAGGCCCCTGCGGGCCACTAAGTGGTGCTGTGTGGGTCGCAGGAAGTTGGAGGGAAGATGAGAAAAACAATGCAAAATAAAAACAAAAATCATAATCTTTCATTTTTGAATAAAATGAAAGTTAAACTAATGAAAAAAATGTTATTTCTGACGCTCATTTTCTGATTGACTGCCAGTCAAATTCATCTTAGCTCGTCAAGCTAGCAAGAAATTAAAGTTTCTGACAAGACAAAAAAAAACATAAAACTGTGGGAATAAAATAAAATTGAATGAGATTAAAGTAAATATTACAAATTTTTGTCAAAATGGTGGGTCATAATGAAAAATGTTCATTAAAAAGTTATATTATATTATCTGATGTTAAAGTTTTCCACCACAGAAGTAAAACAAGGCAGCATTTATGCAAAATGAATGTATTAACTATTAGAAAGTGAATAAAAAACATAATAAAAGTTGATGTTTCCTGACATATTTTGCAGAATTACCTGTGGATTTGTGAAGGTGGCCCCTGGCCAGATGTTTGGGGCCAAGGCATAGATACGTTTGGCAACATCTGGTTTGGATTTTGAGCGCTGAGCTGACGTTCCGGCTTTTGATTCATTTGTACCGGTTTGCCTCCCGGCCAGGACGACCTCAGGCTGCGGCAGAACGAAGCGAAGTGGATAAAACACAGACATGAGCTAAATGGACGCTAAATGGACCCGGCTCGCTCTGAGAGCGGCTTGACCTGCTTGTGTTCGCTGCGGCCGGATGGACCCGGCTGGAAAAGCTGCTGCAGTTCATCTGGGCCATTCTGACCCTGCAGAGGTTTAAATATGATACCAACATCCTGTCGTTGGATTATTGCCTGAAGCCCTGGCAGAATTTAACTATTTTACTGCTTTATCATAATTAACCATAAAAAAATTCTGCATTTTGTTGCTTTTCATTCAATGTCAATCAAACAAAAAAAATGAATAATGTGAATTTTCTTTTTGTTTTATAAATATTAGAACATGTTTTTCTTGTTAAAAATATAAATATTATTTATGTTTGGAGAAAACTGTAAAAATAAATTGTTAAAGTCAAATTTTTGGATGCATTTAATGAAAAGTAAGAAATCTGAATTTAATCAGATTTTTTTTTCTTCCATTGTTTTGCCTGTTTTCTCTGAGATCATTGATTATTATTATTGTTTGAAAGGTGATTTTTTAAAATTGATTTTTCATTTTTACGTTTACATGGACTTTGGTTGGTTTTGAAATTAAATTACTGATTTTGAAAAATGTTTACTTCCAGTATCAAGTATGTCATTGAAATCATTTATTGCAATGATTTCTGGGATAATTTTTTGTCAAGATTGTGACAGACATGTTGGTTAAAAGATCCATGACAGTTAAAACACTTTGATGCTTTTAAATTAGTCTTTTATTTTAAGATGAACATCCTTTTTTCCACTGTATTTACTTTAAATTCCTTTAATTTTTTTTATTCTGGTGTTTTACTTCTTCAAATGCAATTAAATTAACTATATGTATTTTTAAAATTTAATTATATACAACAGTTGTGATGCTTTTTTACAGCTGATTCGTGGAGGATAATGTTTCCTCCTTTATCCTGCAGGACTCTAGGAACGGTGGCGATCTGCCGCCTGCGCTGCTGATGGGTTGTTAATGTTTACATCATGTGGTGAGATTTGGGGGAATGGAGGCCATTAATCCTGCAGCGTGTCGGACGAGGAGCTGCTGGAATGCAGATGAGGTGAGAATCTGCAAAGTGAGGCAGATTTTATGCTGACTGCTTTAAAAATCGTGCTACAGCATTGCAGATGAAGTCCTGCCTTATCTTTATTCCATCGCTTCTCTCTTTCTCCACACTTTTCGTTTTTTATTTGGTCTTGCAGAAGTTATTTTTCAGACTGGACAGCTGCTCTCTTATTACTTTCCATCCAATCTTGGCTTTCCTTTTTTATTGCCCTCCATGTTGATCTAATTGGGGCATTTCTTGAACAATTTACCCGACTTCCACCTGCTTTTTGCAACAATAATAATAAAACTCTACAGTCCTTCTTCTTCTTCTTATCTTCCTCACTCAGATATCACTTTCTAGCCAGAACATTTTCACGTTTCGCTCAGAACTTCCTTCAGATTTTCTGCTCTAATTTCTGAATGTCATTTCTGTTCCTGTCGTATAAAAACTCTCCATCTTGACCTCAATTCTCTGTAAAAGTTTCATCCACTGTGATTCAGATCGTCGATTCTGTTCGCAATAAAGTCAAATCTCAGTGATTCTCCACCGACTGTTTCCTTTTACCTTCTACATTACGAAGAACATATTTTCACTCAGCAGAGCCATTTCTTAATGGTTCTCTACAGTTTATTTGTTGAACATATTACATGAGGCAGTGAGAAAAATTAAAAATAAAGAGAAAAATATTTTTCACTTTATATTTGAATTTTTTTTGCATTAAGAAATTCTTATAAACTTGACAGTTATTCTTGAAACACAAGGAGATAATTTCAGGTTTTACTGTAAATGTATTGAATATTTAAATACAGTGAGAAAAATATTGCGATATTATTAAATTATAATTAGGTCTGTCATGACACATTTTTCCAGTAATTATTGCAATAAACAATAATATTGTTGTCTTGAGATGATTTTCAAGTATATATGCCAGAACTTCCTAACAAAGAGGAATAAACTTTAATTTCGTAAAGAACACTTAACATTGGGACTGGAAAATATATTTTAAAAAACCAAAATAAACAAAGAAATGTTCAAAAAGAGCAAATAAAATGGAAATAAAAAGAAGAAACAACCAAAACAATAAATAAAATGGATAATGTAAACAAAATTGCTCTTCAGAAAATATTAGTAATCAGAATGGAAATCATCGAGCTTATTTTGATTTAGCATGCTGATAGTATACTTCTCTAAAAAAATTAATAGTTTTATTGTTTATCTTAGAAAAATCCAGAAGTGAAAGCAGAGTTAGATTTATTTTGCCAAAATGCAAATGCCAGGACGCAAAAGCCTTTCAGAGCAACAACTTTCCGTCTCAAACCGGCTGTTTTAATTAGAAAACAATATCTTCCCGTCAAGATCTGCCTCCGATTTTACATTTCAAAAACTCTTCAGAGCAAAGATCCAACACTGTCGTGTTTCCCAACTCCTTCAGCGTAAGTAGGTCAAGCAGAGACTCCCCATCATGCCGGTGTGATGTAACGGCGATATGCTAACTACCCGGCCGCCCGGCTGTCTGGGTTTACAGCAGAGGGTTTGAACCTCGACTGGGAGGAAAAACAATCACTTCACCTCAGCAGGTCACTAGAGTCACAAAGAGACATTTCAGTAATTCTGATATTTACAACACCAGGAAAGTGACATAAACACTTTTAACATCAATTAATTTATCAAGGCAGTTTGGAAAAGAGTGCTGTCTAGCGACATCTGTGGGCCAGGTGTGGTAATGACTTCATTTTTAAGTAAAACTGCAAAGAAATATGTTGTGTAGTTTATTTATTTATGATTTTCTGACCAAATAATTTATGCAGCAAAATGACTTGGAGCTGCATTTCTGTTCATTTTCACAAATTAGAAATACGAAAATAAATTTGCTTAGTGGAAAATTTCCAATTTTGAAAGAAAAAAAAACAAAACAAATTTTTCTGGATATAAAGTGTTTGTGGGAGGATGAGGTGTTTTTTTTTTTTTTTTTGTCTACATTGAAATAAAAGTATTTTGTAAAACTGCAGTAGAGGCACTTTTTGCATCATGTGACCAACAATCGGATGTTACTGGCAGAAACGATGAAAAAGACGACAGGAAGTGGTTGGATGGTGATGATGATGGAGCTGCATGTTTTTTTAGCTACTTATCACTTGAACAAGCTTATTCACATAAGATTTTAATTCTGTTTCTAATTTAATGAAATCAAATCAAGTGCAAAATTGTGTTTTTTCGACATTAGCGGGACAATGAAAAAAGATTTCCGTACACTTGTAATGGAAACACACAGTAGCTACGATATTACAAGTTAATGCAAAAAAAACCCCACATTTACTCCAAACTATCTGAGAATGTAACACGAACCGAAAGCACGAGCTGTGTTTCCATGAAAACTGCAAAAATAAATGTGCTTAATTGATACATGTCAATATCGGAAAAACTCAAGTCTTTTTAATACATTTTCACACGAGAATGAGGCGGTTAAAACATTTGCCAAACCTGAAGCAGAAGCAGGTTTTTCGCTTCACATGATTCGTCGTTTCTGCCTGTTACTACAGGCAGAAACACAAAGACGACAACAGGAAGTGGTTGGATGACGAGAGCAGCATGTTTTTTTAGAGCCTGAACACGTGAACAAACTTATTCATGCGTCATTTTAATTCCTTTTCTTGAATAATACAACTGCTGAATTGTCTTTTATCAACATCAGTGGGAATATGGACAAAGTTTTCCACACATTTGTATGGAAACACAACTACAATGTTTCTAAGCACCCAAACAAGCTGAGAATGAAGCCTGAACAGAAAAACTAGAATAGTGTGACAGGCAGCGACATGACATGCAGCTGATAAATAAATGCAGCAGGTCAGTGACAAGTGGAGCAGATTGCTGCAGCTACACAAGGTGAAGGTGGAGGAGACGGATATCTGCTGACAACAACATGCTGACACTTGTTCCTGCTCTGAGGTGTTGATGGGAGTCGGCGCAGCCAGCGGCGACGGCGACCTGCAGCCACTTACTCAGCAGAGCCCGGCGCCGCTCGCCGGAGTGGCGCACAAACAGGAAGTAGGAGCCGCACAGGCGGGAGAGTTTCTCCAAATCCAGACGACATTCCAGAGACGCAGAGAGAGGATTTACTGTAAAGCGGAAACGCAGCGAGACGTTTTGTATTTAATTCCCTCAGAGACGACGCAGCTCAGCTTTAGCTGAATCTCATGGTAAATACAAGCTACAGCAGAAAGCAAACACTCTTTCAAGGGCAAAGTTTTATTTATCAGGACATCAGAAAGTGATCTGACTTCCAACAGATTCCAACCTGCCTGTCACTTTCTATTTTCCAAACATTTCATGTGCAAATTAGGGCTGCAACCAGAGATAAAGTATTTTCTTTGTTAATCTGGCAACTAATCGACAAATCAGATAAAAAATTGTCACATTCTGCCGATTTTTCCTTAAACCACCTGAGCCTTTTTTAAGCAATATTAGAAATACACTAGAAGATGCAGTTCTTTTTTCAAAAAGCAAAAGTGCAAATTTTACAGCCTAAAACAGAACAACAGCATTTCTTTAGTGATCATTTGTTGCAACATTGGTGCAAATTTATTTTTATGACTCCATTTTGCACCAATGTTGCAACAAATGATCACTAAAGAAATGCTGTTGTTCTGTTTTAGGCTGTAAAATTTGTATTTCATTCTTTTAACTAAAGGTAATGCCTCTTTTAACGTATTTATCGTTGCTAAAAATAGCTTAAGTGGTTAAATAAAACAAATGCAGAGTGTGCCACTTTTTAAAATCAGATTTATTGATTAATATCCAGAATTATAGGTAGAAAAATTCATATCTTTCTATTAAAAGTTTTTGCGTTAGGATGAGGTGATTTTTTTAGTCGTGTATTTTTTGTATTTGTCTTTGTGTTTTTCACGTCACACGAATCTTGTGATCAACAATCGGACGTTACTGCTGCTGGAAACGATGAAGACGACAACAGGAAGTGGTAAAAGAATGATGTCACTGCATGTTTAGTGACTTATCATGTGGACAAACTTAATTACAAGAGATTTTATTTGTGTTTCTAATTTAATCGAAACGCTGCAATTACACCAAACTGTATTTTTTCAACATTAGCCTGATGTTGACACGTTTCTAATGGAAACAGCTCATGTAAAAGTTTCTTCACTGCCAACATTGAACATATAATTGCACAAATTGGGATTATGAAAATAATTCACATAATGGAAACACACCAATTTTCGAAAAATAAAACTTGCAGAAATATACAGTAGCTACAGAGGCATAACAATTCAATATTCTTGGACTTGGCTAATAATTTAAATAAATGTCACTTTGTAATCAAAGACTGGACTTTTCCTCTTTTTATACAGTGACGTTATTGATTCAGCATTAAAAGATTAACTTGTTTTTTACAAGTTTACCATTAGAAACAGTGAATTTCTCCATGTCTGTAGTGCAGAACCACAGCAACGAGTCCTGGGATGAATCCGCAGTGTTTAAATGTGGCTGCAGCAACACTTTCCTGCAGCCAAATGAAAAGCATGAGGTGATTCTCACAGGTAGACCAACAACAGGAGCTGCTGTAAAGCCGCTGAGCCGGTCGGCGCTCGATGCCGCAGGAAATTTAACGATGCTTGTAGCAGCTGGTAAAGATTTGATCGACTTGGCCCCGAGTGTGTTAACCACAAGTTGGATGAGCCGACTTCCTGCTGCTCTGCGCAAAGCAAACCAGAGTCCAGAGTGAAGCTGGAGGAAAAACTCACCTCATCTTGGTCATCTTACTTTAAGCCAACGGCTTGATTTTAACGTTTGTTCTAGATTTGATCAAAGAGGCTGAAAACGTTGTGAGTTAGTCTCATCTAGGTTTTAGATCATTAAAAAGATCCAAAACTCC
Source organism: Alfaro cultratus (assembly GCA_903066825.1). Lineage (NCBI taxonomy): Eukaryota > Metazoa > Chordata > Actinopteri > Cyprinodontiformes > Poeciliidae > Alfaro > Alfaro cultratus. The sequence goes on along the minus strand of CAEFZX010028111.1, from coordinate 2,335 downwards.
TTTTTAATTGAATATGTAAAAGCTGAACGGAAGCGGGAAGCGTTGAAATAAAATAAGACAAAGAGCAGAAGTTTAAAAGCTGCTGCTTTTTTGTTTCCTGTAGGAGGTTCTCTCGTCTCATCACTCATCCTTTAACATTTGAATCCTGCGCCGTCCTCCATCTCTGTCCTCCTGCCTTCTCTGTTTATTAACTCGTGTAGTCGCTCATTCAACTTAAACAAGAACGCATGAGATAGAAATCAATTTCTTCCCAGAAACTAAGCAGCAGTTCTCAGAGGAATTAAGTTAAATGTCAGGTGCTGCAAAGCAGCCAGGACTAGAAAACTGGCACATATCTAATGTTCTCTGAAATGTTTGTGGCTAAATTAATGTTTTGTAGAGTTATGATTCTTTTGAAAATGATCTCAGCTCTGTTGTCCTTAGGACTCCACACAGAAAGAAAATCCACGAATCCGTTACGATTTCTATAAACTTAAGGAAAAATACAAACTTTGATGCAAAAATGTGAAATCTTACCAAGTATTTTTGGTTGAGTTTCTAATGCAACTGGAAATAGTGTTACTTTTCAACAAGATACGGGATAATAATGAAAAAAGTATTAATTCTTCTGGCAGATGATTTCACCTATAAAAAGACATTTTTCCCATTTAGTAATTGAACTGGAACCAACACTTTTTACCCATATTAAGGACTTAAAATAAGCTCATATTTCTTGCTGTAAAGTTACTTTAACTACGTTTTGTCTTATTTCTAGATTTTGTGTTTTTAGAGTCAGAACAAAAATATGTGAAAAACTTTAATGTTCATTTGAACAGATAAAAAGGAAAAAATAATTGATTTTATCCTGAAGGTTTTTCCCCTCCATCATTGTATGACTAGTTAGTTATAAAAATATTCACCACCTTTTTAGTTTACGAACAAACAAAATAATCTAAAAAAAAAAAAAAAAAGAGAAACAAAACAGAAAAACCAAAGGATCCCTGTAGATTTGTGGTAAATTTTCTCTCACTATAATCATGCATCAAGTTTAAATCCTCATGCAGCTGTTTTAGAAAACAGCTTCCTTGTTCCTCATGACTTTCACTCCTCGTCTTTTGAGGCGTTTTTCTTTTCTTTCACCTCGTAGTTTATTAATCTCAGCTCCACTCCATCACTCGCTCCCCTCTGGTAGTTTTCCTTCCAACTACCTGCCTTAGTTTCATTTCATACATCTTATCATCTCCATTTTATGCTCAGAAAAAGAAGCCACATTTTAAATAATGTATAAATGACAGGAATAACCAAAGTTTAATCGTTTGAAGTTGTTTTGACCTGAAGTTTTTAAGGCTTTATGAAGATATTTTAAAGACTCAGGGAAGAAATAAATGTTGCATTTTTGGACTTTTTAAAATTAAATCCAAGGAATTGAATCTTTTGCACTCACTGATTCTGCTCCAAAAGTGATTTAAGCCGATTTAATGTATTCAGAGGAAGTGGCAGGAAAATTACAGTCAGGTGAGCCGGCAATAAGACAAAACTGAAAACATAATTCACTGATTTAGTGTTTAGTTTTTTACTGAAATGAGTTTAGAGCTGAATCTTTTAGCACAACAACACGGCCGAAGAAAAACCACTGATCCATTTTTCATTCCCATTGAATCCAGCCACCCGGAACAGTTCACCAGTTTAAAATCAAATCAAGTTTTTAAAGTTGACTTTTATATAATTTAGAGAAAACTATCAAGTGTTTCAGTTTTATTTCTATTTGTATAATTTGTAGAAATAATAAATATGCCTGAAGTGCTGCTTTGATTCTTTGGTGCATGTTTGATGAATCATTTTAAAACGGTTAAAAACGGATTAACACTGTTGTGATAAAGTGCTGAAGGAAGAGTGTGGGAAGGAATAGGAGCTTCTTAAAGAGACAGAGGCCCAATTTCAAGGCGTCGACTTAAAAATGTATTTTTAATGAAGGTAAAAGTTATTTGATTGTGCTATAAAATGGCACCATATGGTTGGAAAATATATAACACTGCCCCTTTAAAAAATTACCAACATTTAAAACTGTGGTAAAAATTAAGAGACCACTTAAAATGATCAGTTCTCTGATTTGACTCTTCATAGGTTTATGTTTGAGTAAAATGAACATTGTTCTTTGATTCTATGAACTACTGAAAACATGTCTCTGAAATTCAAAGCAACAAATTTAAAAGAAAATGAGAAACGGTCAAATGAACTAAAAAGATGCAGAGCTTTCAGACCTCAAATAATGCAAAGAAAACAAGTTCACATTCATTTAGAAACAATATTAATGTTTTAACTCAGGAAGAAATCAATATTTTGTGGAAAAACCATC
>CAEFZX010028110.1:0-13442 GCA_903066825.1 Alfaro cultratus | reverse complement strand
TTGTGGCCCCGTTCTGACCCGGTTGTGGCCCCGTTCTGACCCGGTTGTGGCCCCGTTCTGACCCGGTTGTGGCCCCGTTCTGACCCGGTTGTGGCCCCGCTCATGCCGGCTCTACCTGCTTGCACCTCTCCTCCAGATGCCCCTCCCGGGGCAGAGAGGCGGCGGAGCTTCGATCCTCACCTGCCCAGGTGTGGAGCGTCTGAGGGCGGAGAAACATTCATCGTCTCGTTGTCACCATAAGTTATTGATTATCTGAACGGTTATTTCTGCTGTTTTCTCCAAGAGAGGATCAATAAATAAATAAATTTATAAAATGATTAAATGAGGTAAAGAAGAAGTAAATAATAAGACTATTTTTCAACAGCAATAGTTTTTATTAACATTAGTTGATTAAATAATCTCAGTTATCCTATAAACTGTTTCTGTTAGTTTTGTACATTTTGTTATTATTGTTAATTCTTTATATCTTGTTTTTAACATTTAAATGTTTTGTTTTAACCTTTAATCTGCTGCTGCTGGACGATAAAATCTGTTTCTGTCATAATCTTTACTCTTATCCCAATAATACCAGAAGTTCTAAGGTTCTGATTCCTGCTGGCCCGGTCCAGGAGGATTCCCATGATGCATTGTGTGGTACCTTGCGGACGTCGGCGCTCTTGGGCTCGGTGGTCCAGGTGATGATGCGTGAGACGGCGAGGCGCGTCTCGCTGGAGTTGACGAAGTCGGCCGGGTCCATCTGTCGGGCCAGAGCCTGGATGTAGCGCAGGATGGCCACCTTGACCTTCAGGTTGGGCGTCTGGGTCTGATCCACGATGAACCGCATCAGGATGTTGAACTGCAGCTCCAGCGGGAACGACTCCCTGAGGGACGGCAGGAATAAACATTTAATTATTTATGATCACTGGTTTAGTATAAATTCATTTCCCATCATTTATTCATGTTACTAAAAGGCTCAACAACCAATCAGCAGGAGGTTGCCTCTTTCAAAATAAAAGCCCCAGTCTCTAGTTGGGCGATAACATAAACAAAGTCAGGTTCTGGTTCTGACCTGGTGACGTCCAGAGCCTTCTGGACCTTGGCCTGGACCGAGCCCAGCAGGTCGGCGCCCATCTTCTTCAGCAGCTGAGTGAGCAGGACGAAGAGCCAGTCCTGCAGGTCGTCCCGGTGCAGGACGATGAAGTCCACCAGCGTCTCCAGGAACATGCTGAACACCTGGCAGGTGAGGAAGAGGAACAGGAAGAGGAAGAGGAGGGTCAGGACTGGACGAAGGTGACAATGAGCAGCTGTAGTGGAGGAACCACTTACTCTCTGGGTTTGTTAGAGTCCACAGCAGAGAGCAACATGCAACAGAGAACACTGGGTTAGTTCAAGCTGCTTCCTGTCTACAGTCTGACAGGAAGTGACATATTTCTGCTTCCTGTCAGGAGGTCCTCACCTTGCTGTGCGGGTCTGCAAACATCCTGGTGAAGATCTCACAGAGTCGCTTCAGCTCCACACGGCTGGAAGCAAACAGTCTGTTCAGGTTCACGCAGAAACAACAAGCTCTCTGATTGGCCGGCCTGCCAGGCCACGCCCACCACAGCTGCCAATCAGATGGTTCATCTCATTTTCTACACTCCATGTCCTCCTGTTGTTTTACATTAAAATGTTTTTTGCTGCTAATTGTTTCATATTTATGTTTTTAAAAAGCAACATTACGTATTAATTAGTATTGAAATATAAATAAACGTCTTGTCTTTTTAAAGTGTTTCTGCTGTAGTTAAAAGTTTTTGCGTCTCATTAGTGATTCATTGAGACTAATGAACCTGAGCATCCTCTGGCCCTTCAGCAGGTTCTGCAGGCCCAGCAGGCCCTCCTTCCTCTCCGACCAGTTGGAGCTGGCGCAGTGGTTCAGGATCTCTGCCACGTCCTCCGTCTGCCGCAGGAAGTGGGGCCCGGCGCCGCCGTTCCTGGAGCTGTAGGAGCGCTCGGAGCAGGCGCTGGAGGCGTCGCTGTTGGCGTCGTCGTCAGAGTAGATACCGGGAGACTCGAAGCGCCGCCGGACGGGCCGCCGCTGTCGGAGGAGAACCAGAGTGAGCAGGAAGCCTGATGGTGGCCAGACAGATGGACATGCTGACGGACGGACAGAGAGTTTGCTATGTGATGAAACGGTCTCTAAAACACGCTGCATGCAGGCACACACAGGATCTACTACCTTACTACTCCTGGAGTCTCCCAACAGCTGGAAGTCATAAGAAACCCGACATCAGCACCACAGGAGCTCAGATCAGACAGAAAGAGGAAAACTGCAGCTGCTTCCTACCAGAGCGTCGGCTACGGCCGCCTCCACCTCGGTGCCCGTGTTCAGGACCCGCATGGCGTTGACGGAGGCCGAGATCCGGGCCTGATGGGCCAGCCGGTCTGAGGAGGAAGAGACACCAGGGTCAGACTGGACAGCAGCATCATCATCATTGCATAAACAGAATCTTACCAACTACTATTGTCTAGTTTCTACTGCAAATGTACTGATATAGTTTGTTTTCAGTCAATAATGTCTTAAAGGGGCAGAACTTTGTGTTTGTATCACAATTAAGTAACTATGATTCCTTCAGGTTTTATAAAAATGCTAAATATATGTCAAATATGACTTAACAGAAATTAGCCTTCTTAATTTAACGGCTTAAAATTGGGTCTCTGTCCCTTTAAGAAGCTCCTGCTCTTTCTGAAGCTCCGCCTCCAGGAAGTCATCCCAACATGGCTCCTCTATTTTTTACCAGTTCAGCAGTTCCACCAGCTGTTTGCTAATTCACTTGGCTAGTCTGAGGATCACAGTGGGGAGGAGCTACACCTCGAAGGCGGGGCTACGTCCACCCAGGTGTTTAGAAGTTGAATGGTTGCCATGGAGATTAAAGGATTTCTCAAACAAGAAAGAAAGAATAAGAGCAACAATGCAGGAAAAACCATTAATGGAAAGCTAAAAAGTTGATTTGACATAATACTGTCACTTTAATACTGATAAAAAAAATACCTGAAGTGCCAGAGAAACTAAAACATTTTCATCAACACTAAGGAATTATTGACCTAAAACAAGCTGCTATATCTTGATGAAAAGTTACTTTTACAAGTTATTTCACATGCAATCAGGTTTAATTGTTATTTATTTTCCCTTTGGGGTCAATAAAGTATATTTTAATTTGATTTTAGTAAGATCTTTGCACTAGAAACCAGACAAACCACTTGGTGAGACTTTGTGTTTTTACAGTGCGATCCTCGGACTCAAAGCAACCAGAACCTGCAGCAGCTCAAACATCAGTAGAGATGCAACACAAGACGCAGCAGGACGGCTCCTGAAACCAGCAGCAAGCCCAGGCATGTCTCCTGCTGCTTTTAACCTTTGACCCCACAGCATGGGGCTGTTGACTCAGCCATGCAGGTAAGTGAGCATGAATGAATGAGGAGGTCAGAGTTCACCTGAGCAGCCCTCTGCAGAGGACAGGGCGCTGGTGGAACGGGAATGAGGCCGGCTGGCTGCAGGAGGAAACACAAACCACAGCAGGTCCCTCACTGTGAGGCAGGAGGCGTCTGAAGCAGACGCCGGCGGCTCAGGGGGGCCGCGGGGCCACAGGGCCGCGGTCAGGTACTCACCCAGCGGGGAGAAGCCCCTGGCAGGGCTGGTGTCGCGGCTGCTCTCGCGACTGGTTTCCCGGCTGCAGCCCTGACTCATGCTGGGCCGAGGGATCCGACTCCGGGCTGCAGAGTCCGGATGGAGAGGACAAGAGAAAAGGACGGAGAGGAAGACAGGAGAAGAGGACAGCGGTCCATGCAGTGAGTTAGAGAGGCTGGGTTAGACAGCAGGAGGACAACATGGAAGACGAGCATGCAGGATCTGTGCCAAAATGGTGGAGAAACCAGGAAACATGGCAACATGGCCAAGTGTCAGGAGGAGCTCCGCAGGGCTGCGTTCTCCTTCCTGTCAGCTTTCATCACTTCTGGCTTCATTTTACCAAGAAAAACAAAAAAAACTACAACAGTTTGCAGATGATATCCTGGTTTTCATAAAGTATTCACATAAATATAACAGCTATACATTAAAAATGCCTTTTTATTTGTCATTGATTAAAATTTTCTGAATATTATCTGTAGCCAAAATTAAAAATAATATATCAAAATAATAAATAAAGGCTTAAAATCTGTCATTCTATGTTTGATGGATCTATATAATAAATAAGCTTTACTTTCTCTAATGAGATAAAAGATGTTTAAAAAGTAAAACTTTCTCATTATATCAACCTGAATGTTTTATTTTTTAGATGTTTTTGGGGGGAAAGGTGTAAATTATTTTAGGAATTTTACTAAATACATAAAAAAACTTCAATAAAAAAAACATAAAACCAAACAGTGAAAGAACAAAAATAAAATCTGATTAAATAAAAAAACTGATTTAAACTAAATTAAACAAATGTAATTTTAATAAAACAAATTTTACAAAATAAAATAATAGAACAAACATAAAATGAAACAAAACAATAAAACAATTTTTAAAATAAAAGAAATTTTAAATATCAATGATAAAAAACTTAAGAGAAAAAGAAATAATAAAAGTAAAATACAATCAAATTAAATATATATATATATATATATATTTTGTATTTAAAAATCAAATTTTAGATTAAAAAATAAATTAAAAAAATTATTATAATCACTGGAAATAGATCTAAAATTAATAAAATATTCTAAACTAAAACATCATTTTCTTCCAATCAGACCAGGTTCTGCAGATCTGGACCTGTTGCCTAGCAACGGTTCTTACCGGCGGCGGTTCTGGACGGACTGGTCTCTCGGCTGCAGCCCTGGCTCCGGTGACCTCGGGGTCGCGTCTTGTCGCTCACGCTGCAGGGGGCGCCGTTGCTGCCTGCGGCGGGCCTCAGGATCCGGCCGTACGTGGAGCTGAGCAGGCGGCCCGGAGAACCGGACCGGCTGCCGGCTAAAACCAACAGAACCGGGTCAGAGCGGACCAGAACCACGACCCGAGACGTCGGGTCTCTTCACTCACGCTGGGACTGAGAGACGACCTTCCCTCGGCTCCGGCCGTCCGTCGCTGTGGGACCGGCTCCGGCGCTCGTCCTCCTGGTCCGGACTCGCCCTGAGGATGAAGACAAGATGATGAAGGACGACCCGTGACCCCTGAGAGATGGGCGGAGCAAGCGGGACGTTCTGGTTCTGACCGAGCGAAGCGTAGGATCCAGGAGGAAGAGCGGCGGCGGCGGCGCTGACGGCGGGCATCCTGCTGCGGGCGCTGGCGCTGGCGTTGACGTCGACGTCGCTGCGGGATCGCTGCAGAGCGCCTGGAGACGAGGCGGCTCCAGGCCTGCGGGGGGCGCCGGCTGCAGGTCCAACAGCTTCCAGTTAGTTACTGTTCTGCACTTTTACAATGTTTTTATTTAAATATAATAAAATAATTTAAAAGAATGAGATGAAATTATTACAAGTTAATTTTATTTACATTTTTGTTAGTTTTAATTTGTTTTTATTGCAGTTAAACTGTTGAACGTTTAACTGAGTTAATATCGCTGCTGAAAGATGATGAAGATTTAACTGGAGCTGATTTTAATAGTTATATCTTTTATCAGCTGGTTTTATTATTTCATGCATTTATGATTTTAAAACTAAAATCTGATTGTTGATTTGTTTAAACCGTGGTACAGATCTGATTCCATACAGATTATTTTGACTATTATTATTATCATCACAAGACATATTCTTTAGTTCTATACAATTAATTTACTTAATTAATCTTTCTGCCTTATTTTTTCTCTCTTTTCCACTTCTACCCAAAGTTAATGTGACCCCAGAATAATTAAAACAAGGAATATAAATTTAAAATAAATTTAATATTAAATTTATTATTAGAAATGTAAAAATGCATAAAATAACTGTAAAGAAGAAAAGAAAAAGTAGCATAAACCCCATATGTTTAATTTGGGTTAGGGTTCCATTTTAATTTGTACTTTTTGTTGTTTTTCTCTTTTCTTCTCTAATTGATTATTTATAGATCAATACTTCTGTTTGCTGCTCTGTAATGTTTGTTCCTATGAATTTAAAAATGTTATATTATATTTCAATATAGTAGAATATTACATTTATATGTAATAAATTAAAATGAATGACCAAAATAAAAACTGAAATAAACAAAATAGCAATAAGTATTTTATGATTATATAGGAAATATTATAAAATAAAATAATAATTAAATATGATGAAACAAAACAGGTTTAAATGTTTGAGGTGTGATGATGTTGACCTTGATATTGACCTTGGTGCTGACCTCTACTGCTGCTGCTTCCTGCTGAGCTCTTCATCGCTGGCGGTCGACTGAAGAGGAAGGAGGTCAGAGGGTTAGAGGCAGAAGGCTCCAGCAGGTGGGCCCCCGGTGACCTTTGAACTCACTTCAGGCTCTCCTGAGACGAGGACGAGGAGCGGTCGGAGGCCGGCAGCGACACCAGGGCGTCTCCGCTCCGCAGATGGGCCTGCAGAGCTCTCTGATAGGCCAACTCCAGGCCCTGGAACAGAAGCTCCGCCTCCCGGCTGAAGTGACCCTGGTAGCTCCAGTAGCACCTGAGAGGTCAGAGGTCAGAGCAAGGCTTGTTTTTATTGGAGCTGCTGTGTTTGTGGAGGCTTCCTTACTTCCTAGCCACAGATCGAGCTTCAGCATCAGCGTCATGGATCCCTTTCTTTATCGTCTCCATCAGCAACGCGCCATGTCTGAGAGAGAGAGAGAGAGAGAGGAAGAGAGGGAAATAGGGAGAGAGAGGCAGAGAGAGAGAGAGAGAGAGAGGAAGAGGAAGAGAGGGAAATAGGGAGAGAGAGAAAGAGAGAGAGAGAGAGAGAGAGAGAGGAAGAGAGGGAAATAGGGAGAGAGAGAAAGAGAGAGAGAGAGAGAGGAAGAGAGGGAAATAGGGAGAGAGAGAGAGAGAGAGAGAGAGGCAGAGAGAGAGAGAGAGGGAAATAGGGAGAGAGAGGCAGAGAGAGAGAGAGAGAGAGGAAGAGAGGGAAATAGGGACAGAGAGAGAGAGAGAGGGAAATAGGGAGAGAGAGGAAGAGGTAGAAATAGGGAGAGAGAGAGTGAGAGAGCGAAATGACAGATGTTAAGTAATTAACTTTACAAATAAATATGTAAATGAATTTCCAGACAGTGAAATCACAGTTAAATGTCATAGTGCAGCATTCAGGCCTCTGAACGCCGCATCATGACTCTGCCTCCTCCGTGCTTCACCAGCATCTGCCTCTAATGAACCCAACCCAGCCTCTGAGTTTGACTCTCTGGTTCTGATTGGATTCAGATGGGTCGATGGCGACAGAGAGTCGCTCGGGTTCAGCTCAGGTTTCCCCCTCAGTGGTTCCCATCGCCATGGAAACGGCTGAGGTGGAGCCCGTCTGGGCTGGGTGTCAGGTTTCCTCAGGCGGAGGTGGACATGTGTGTGTGTGTGTGTGTGTGTGTGTGTGTGTGTGTGTGTGTGTGTGTGTGTGTGTGTGTGTGTGTGTGTGTGTGTACACCTGTCCAGGCTGCTGGTCTGCCACTCCTGCAGCATCAGGTCCACAAACTCGAAGCAGCGTCTGGAAAACAAGACAGGAAAAGTTTGTGGAAGGAAAACAGCTGCAGAAATAGGACATTTATTTATTTATTTATTTAGATCATTTTGTCAGAAAACAAAATGATAAATATTAGTAAGAGAATAATAATTGTTATAAAAATTATTGTAACAATCAAATATTACAAATTTATATTAAATATTGTACATTAACAGAATTAAAAACATAAACAAATGTTTTAAAATGTATTTTAAACCAAAGAAGTACATTTTTTATACATGAAAAATTATGTAAAAACAAAAACAAAATCATAAGTAATTAAATAAAATACATTTTATATATAGATAGAAAATTAAGTAGCAAAAAAATCCAGATATATATTAATTTAAAAACATACTTGAAATAAAATGATTGATCAAAATGAATTGAAATAAAAGTTTTTCTGTGTAACAACAGATAAATGTAGAGGGAATCCGGTCTGACCTTCTGACAGCCACAGACTTGGAGGAGCAGCTGCTGCTGATGATGGGGACGAGGCGCGGACAGTGTGTGTGCTGCAGAACGAAAGGACAAAGAAAAGCTGCAGGAAGTTTTATGGATCAGAACCAGGCTGCTTCACGACCAGGAGATTCCTGTTCATGAAGCTTCCTGGGTTCTGGCGACTCAAGGAGAGCAGCTCGGCTTCTTTAAACAATAAGATGATCCCATTCTGAGCTGCTTTAGGGTCTCCGTCACTTTAAATCCAAATTACTTTTGTTCTGCTTTACAGCTTTGAAAAGCAGAAGTGGAGCCTCCTGCATGGCCAACCAGAAAGCACAAACTGGTTTCTGGATGGTAAATCAACAACAAAACTCTTGTCTTTTCCAGCAGCCATTGTACAGCAAATACAGCAGAAAAACCAGCTGACCAAACCTGCTGGAGATCAGCTGAGGTTGCTAGGTGACAGTGCAGCGTGACAACATTTGGGAGGTTTTTGAAATGGCTCATTTTCCAGACACTAAAAAAACATGAACTTATTACCAAAGAACATCTGATGTGTTTTTAGATCTTGGTTTGTTTTTAAAAGCGGCAGAGACAGAAACATGTAAAAAGTGAATTTTGCGCAGCAGGGCCGCTTTAAGACGTGACGACCAGAAACAGGACGTGTGGGTCGTACTCTGAGGATGAGGCGGATGGCGGCCACGCCCGACGTGGCCATGACTTTGGCACTGTTGGGTACCAGGTTGAGGAGGGGCGGCATGATGGCCTCGGCGGCGTGGTCGAAGCGGCTGCCCAGCACCGCCGAGAGGTGGCTGCAGGCGACAGGAGGCGTTACTAATCAGGGTCGGAGGAGCTCTAGAGGTGAAAGGTTGCGGCCTCACCCCAGCGTGATGCAGGCCTCCCGGACCACCTGAGACCGCAGGTCTTTGGCGGACAGCTTGAAGGATGCCTCCAGGAGCCGCAGCTGCTGCAGGAAGCAGTCGAACTCTGGCGCTCCGGCCAGCAACAGCGAGCGAAGCTTCTTCAGCTGAGGAGAGACGAGGCTGAGGTCAGAGGTCAGAGGAACAACACAAGCTCCACACTGAGACGAGGTGAAGACGGCTTACGGCGGCCACTCTCAGCTCCCAGTCCTTCTTGTCGTCCGACAGCACGTCCCGGATCTTCGTCATGGCCTCCTCCACCTCCCGGTTGGAGTAGATCTGGTGGAGGAAACGCCACAGCTGAGATTTAACGGACCGAAGCTTCAGGGAGGCAGAAGATGTCTTACCTGAACTGTGGGAACGTCCTCAAAGGCCTGGATGAAATCCTCCTCATCCACAGCTCCTGCACTCGATCCGTCCCGCCCTGCACAGAGAGCCTCGTAAAACACAGCCGACACCTGGACATGTGGTGCAGAACTGGTTCCGGTTCTGACCTGCAGACTTGCTGCTGGAGGCCGAGGACGGCCGTCGGAACGAGCCCATGCTCACCGCCTTCCTCCCAGACACAGAGGCTGCTTTGGACGAGGAACGTCCGCCGTCCACCGACTCATCGTCCTCAAAGGTTTTATCTGGAAAACAAACAACAAGGAGCCTTTTAACACCAGATGGTCCAGTCGACCCGGTTCTACTGGAACCAGAACTCCATCATCTGCTCCACCTCCAGCTGCTGTGGTTCTCTTTCTCTCTGCTCTGAGTCAAACCAACCTGTTCCCCTCCTGGCCTGTGGGGGCGCTGCACCAAGAACCACTGAAGGAAACGACACAAAAACCTGAAGACACTGAGAGCAACTTCCTGCTTCATCAAATGGAAACAAGATGGAGGATCAGATTTTAGTGTTGGAGGATTTCTCTTTAGTCTTTGGCTGAAGACCAGGAGCCATTTCTGCTGCTAGCGCTAGGCTAGCACGTTAGCTTTGGTTGTATTTACCCAGAATATCCTGCTCTGTTGTCTACTTCCTGCTTTTGGAGCCTCTTGGTGTTCACATATGAATTCAAACCAAACCAAAGTTCACTTCAACTGAACCCAGACCGAGGTTTGTAGGACCAGAATTAGCTTAGCATTCACACCTCATGAACTGAACTGGTTTAAAACGGACTGGAGTTGGGTTGAAGTGAACTGAACAAGTGAGCCCGATAGCTCAGCGGGTCCCAGCAGGCGGGCCGAGGCTCGCTGCTGAATCCCAGCAGATTCCTGAGATTCCTGCAGAACCGGACAGCAGACAGAACAATCGGTCCAGTGTTGAAGAACCAGAACTACTGCAGAGGATGGTTCTGATGCACAGTGAAGCTGGACAGGATGGGATTTCTGAACTGACTGAGGGTCAGCTGGCGGCAGCAACAGAGCATGTTCTCTGGTCATCAGGACATAAACACATCAGGCTCTGTGAATATGAGCCTCTTTACAGCCACAGCAGGAACCTGCCTGCAGCAATCGATCCTGTTCCATTATTCACACAGCCAGACACATCAGCAGGTCACTGAAGGCAAAGCCAGCGAGCATCACCAGGAGAACATCGGTTCTGTCCAGACAGAACCTCCCTCTGAGTCTGATGTAAAACCAGAACCGCTCCATTTCAGTCTGATCAGTTCTGACTAGGCTGAGTTGTTTTAGGGCCTCTGTCACTTTAAATTCAAACAAGCAGCTGCTAGCCACGCCCCCAACTCAACGTTTACACTCATGTGAAAATGGCTGCAAACAGATGCACAATTATACAACTAGACATCTTTGAAAAGCAGAAGTGGAGCCTCCTGAACAGCCAATCAGAAGTGGTTTCCAGTCAACAACAAAACTCAAATCTCTTCCAGCAGCCATTGCACAACGGTACATTGGGAAACCAGCTGTATGTTGCTAGGTAGCATGTTGGGCTTCACTGGTGTTGCTAGGTAACGGGCAGTGCATTCTGATTTGAGGCTTTACATTCAGAAGGTTTTTAAATGGCTCATTTTCCAGACACCATGAACTTCATCCAGAAAACATCTGGTTGGTTTTTCAGCTGCTTTTAGAAGCAGCAGAAACCAAATGGAAGAACAAAAATGTCACCTTTGGGTTTCCGTATTTTACAGTTTCCTCCTGTAGATAAAGGCTCAGAACTTTCAGAATGAAACCAGCAGAAGTTCTACAGAACCAGAACCAACAACATGCATCAGGTTATTAGATGAAAAACAGAGAAAAGAGCCACAGCTAGAATCAGACCCAGACCCAGACCCAGAACCAGACCCAGACCCAGACCCAGACTCAGACCCAAACCCAGAACCAGACCCAGACCCAGACTAGACCCAGACCCAGAACCAGACCCAGAACCAGACCCAGACTCAGACCCAAACCCAGAACCAGACCAGACCCAGAACCAGACCCAGAACCAGACTCAGACTAGACCCAGACCCAGAACCAGACTCAGACCCAAACCCAGAACCAGACCAGACCCAGAACCAGACCCAGACCCAAACCCAGAACCAGACCCAGACCCAGACCCAGAACCAGACCCAGAACCAGACCCAGACCCAGACTAGACCCAGACCCAGAACCAGACCCAGAACCAGACCCAGACTCAGACCCAAACCCAGAACCAGACCAGACCCAGAACCAGACCCAGAACCAGACTCAGACTAGACCCAGAACCAGACCAGACCGGTGCAGTAGAATCCTGTTTGTTTCAGCTGATCTGGGAGCAGCTTCCTCCTCACATCCTGAATCTTCCTCCCAACCATCAGGCTCCGCCCCCTCAGCCACAACTTCCTGTCTGGTTCTGATGCAGAGGAAGAGGAGCAGCTTACAGGAGCAGATCCTCCTGCAGACCAGCTTCCTCAGCATGCCGGCTCCGTCCGCTCCGTCCGCTCCGCCTCACATCTGCCCCGCAGCAGCACAGAAACCCGGAGGAAGGAGCTGCAGCCTGACGGCGCTCCGACCAAACCAAAACACTCCTCCTCTTCCTCCTCCTTCGTCCTCTGATTCTCTCCACACAGGATGGAGGAAGAAGACCGAGGATGGAGGAGAGCAGGAAGAGGAGGAGCCAATCAGAGGAGGGGGTGGAGTCAGAGAGGACGGAGCAGCAAAGTGATGAGTCAGCAGAAAAATTATTCAAAATATTTCTTTGCAACTGATTATATTGGATTGTTATTAAAAATACAAGAGTTAATAAATTATCTTAAAATATTTAACTAGGCTAAAAATAGAAAATCTGAAATAAAAGCTGATTTTAAATATTTTAACTATTAAAAGCATTTAATTAAACTAAAAATAACAATAACAGTTTGCATATTATAAAGTATAATATGCTTTATATATATATAAAGCATATTATATATATATAAACACAATATATTTATTGTGTTTCTATCTAAAGTTTCCAGTTTGGCAATAAAGCTGACTCACTATAACCAAATCTATAGATAAAGTTGATTGATTGATATAATATAATAAGTAATATCCTAAATTACACAATAAGATAATAAAATGTTAAAAATATTAAATAAAAGTAACATTAACTTAAAAACAGTCACACATCAAGTCAGAGCAAGTCTTGATGGGAAAAACATGCGCTTTAATGTAGTAGCTAAATGTTTAGTATTAATCAGGGGTGTTCAAAGTGCGGCCCCGGGGCCATTTGTGGCCCTCAGAATGATTCTGGGCGGTCCCTGAGACGTTTAAAGAATCGTCTAAATTTGAAGTTTTCACTGATGCCAGGCCGTTCAAAACAAGACATAATTCAAATCTTAACATGATAAATGTAAGGTGCAACACAAAGCTTCAGTTTCATTTAATTTATTAGTAATACAGACTAAAAACATCCAGTGGCTTTTACTAAAACTCACTCAGCCATTTAATCGACTAACAAAATAAAACAAAGTGAAGCCACATTCTGTTCTTGTTGCTGAAAAAAAAAAATCTAGAAAAAGATAATAAAAGTTTGATCAGGGTAGTTCACCTGTTGTTTTTGTCAGTTTTAGTTTTATTATTTATTTTACACTGGTTATTAAACTCCTAATTGTGTTGATTAAACAAATTCAAAATAGTTTTACATGTTTGACCAAGTTTGTGAAGCTATTGGTATATTTTAGTGAGCTGCACTGGTGCAGAGTTAGAATATAAATATGTAATTCAGAACATTTTATGTCTGTATTTAAAAGAAAAAACATTGAAAGTTAATTCAGCTGTTTTTGGATTGGATCAATATCTGATTGTTAATATCGGATATCGGATCAGAAATGAAAACAGTGGATCAGTGCATTAATACTGAGACGGCTGTTCATCTGACTAATAAACGCAGCAGAACAAAACGACGCGCAGCAGAACAAGACGACGCGCAGCAGAACAAGACGACGCGCAGCAGAACAAAACGACGCGCAGCAGAACAAGACGACGCGCAGCAGAACAAGACGACGCGCAGCAGAACAAGACGACGCGCAGCAGAAC
>CAEFZX010028107.1:0-23464 GCA_903066825.1 Alfaro cultratus | reverse complement strand
ATTTTATCAAATAAACTTCCCCCAAAAATGCGACTTATACTCCGGTGCGACTTATATATGGATTTTTCTTCTTTATTGTGCATTTTATGGCTGGTGCGACTTATACTCCGGAAAATACGGTAATTATTTTGAATAATTAAGAAGCACTGAATGGGTTCAGTACCGGTACTAACATTGATCGAATAACATGTGATATTTATTTTTCTTAGTGGAAAAATGTGTGGTGTTCATGACTTTTTTCTCTATATTTGAATGCAAAGCGAATTATGTAACTTCTCAACACCGTTATTTTTAGGAGGCATTAGAGAATCAATAATTTTGACTGACAGCAGAAGACGGTTGTGCATCTAAATTACACTTTTTCTGGTGCAAATAATTCATCAATTGGGTCAATCGGTCATCTGTGAAATCTAAGAAATTCAAAAAAATGCTTGAAACATTCATGGAGGTGTTTAGGTTAATGACGAAGCAGCATTAATATTAAAAAGAGGTCAGTGAAAGAGAGGGAAAGAAATAAAAGATTACCTTTATAATAAATCACACTTGTTCCTTACCATTAATCAGTTCTTCACTCCTCAAGTGCCTCATTTCATGGGCTTCGTTTTGTGTGTGTGTGTGTGTGTGTGTGTGTGTGTGTGTGTGTGTGTGTGTGTGTGTGTGTGCGTATGCACGCATGTGTGTCATTCCTCCTTTTTGTTCCCACTCATGAAACCTTTTTTATTATATTTCACGACCTGCTATATTTCATCATGTCTCATAAAAGTGAGAGCAAAAACTAAGAATAGCGGGACATTTATTAAATTGTTTTTCTCCCAAAGCAGCCAAATCAATCAGCAGCACCAGCAGGAAATTCAAATCTAATTCCTCCGATGAAGTATGGATGTAAACACGTCAGTAATCAAAGCCAGCTGATTCAGGTACAGCCCTCTGCAGTGAACACACCTGAAATAGCTGACTTTGAACTGAATGTCATCTTTTTAAAGTTGCTATTTATAAACCACATTTGCATGCGAGTCCGGTGGCACCATCACTAGATGCATAACGAGTAGGCTTCATTATTATTACATTACAGGTTTCCTGCAGAGAAAAGCAACCGCCCATAGAAAATGAAAAGCAGGTAAAAGGAATAGGTTTAACCAAGAAATGCATAGCAAAAATCTGAATAGTGTGGTGTGCTTGTATTTTCAATCAATTAAATGAAATAACCCTAAATCAAATCATTTTTAGTATAATTATAGCACTACAGAAGCATAGAAGTTTATTAAAGAGTATTAGTGAACAGAAGGCAAATGAATAGGAAACACAAAATAAAGTTTGAAAGAAGTTCAGCAGGTTATTAAACAATATGTAAAGTTCTGATAATCTGTTCAATGCATTATCCAACTATAGAAAGTATTCAGTTCTACAAACCTAACATTAATATAGCAAAAAGGCCCATGGCAACCCTGAAAAAGCAGCAGAGATCCACAGCTCAGGAGGGAGAATCTGTTGACACAGCGCTATTAGTCATGCTATCCACAAATCTGACATTCATGGAAGAGTGGAAGAAAGACATTGCTGAAGAAAGTCTGCCACAAGTCATGTAGGGGCCGCTACAAAATGTGGAATAAGGTGTCAGGTTACAGGAGACCTCAAAATAAATTTTGGCTTATTCACAAAACACTGAAACACACCATCCACACTCATGGTTGTAGAATACTTTTTTTTACACCAACGACATCAAAGCTGGTCAAAGTTAACAGCAAGATAGATCAAGCAAGACATTAGAGTGGTCTGACTTGGAGTAAGACAGTGAACCTACACATACAACCAAAGCTATAATGGAATATTTCAGATTAAGCATCTTCATGTGTGTCAATGTCAAAACCCAAATCTGTTTGACAGACTGTGACAAAACTTAAAAAATCAGTGTTCATAGATGTTCCTTACTCTATCTAACTGAACTTGAGCAATTTCGCCTCTAAGTGTACAAAACTGATTGAGACATGCCCCAAATTTCTGTGAAACGTAGATTTACACCGTACCAATTCAAAAGAGGAGAAAAGTTTTGGATTTTTATTTGTAAACAGTTCAAAAACCATGTGTTCTTTTGCATCTACTTCCAAACTGTACATTAAATTGTGTTGGTACATCGCTTAGAATCCCAATTAAACAAATACACTTTTGTGGTTGTGCCATTACCACAAGTGAAAAAGTTCCAAGGATAGGTTTTTTTGGGGTTTTTTTTTTGCTGGGCACTGTACCAAGAGACAGTTTCAACAGCCAGTCTTTTACGCTCAAAATCTCCACCTTTATTAGGGATTTTCGAGATCAAAATCTATAATGCCACTACAGCTCAGAGATTCTGTTGTCAAATCGGCTGCTGCTTGTTCCTCACAAGACAAACAGGCCTTGGCTAAGATAAAATTGGCTTTGAGCTGTTTGGGGGCAGATTTCATCTCCCTGTTAGTGGAGGAAATGTTGCCTGAGGCCGAGCAGCTGATCAATATTATCAAGGTGTATCTTCCAATGGAATCAATCACATCTGACAGCTTTCCAATGGGAAGGCAGGACTGAAATGCGGCCGTCTCTGATGACGAAGTGCTGAGAGCCGCACAGGTAGCTAATAGGGCCATGCCGGTCCCTATTCAGTCACTGCATTTAGTTTACTATTATTCAAATGAATATTATGTATTAAAGACTACATGTAAAGTTGTTTTTTTTTCTTTTGCACTAATTTGACTGTGTTTTGCATTTTTAGAGATAAAACTAATCATCGTTTCACAGAATTTAATTGTAAACCAAATTATGAAATGCACTTTTATCTTATTTTCCCTCTCAGGCATAATATCTCATTTTCACACAGTAAAATGTACAGCAATAGTCCTTTAATATATTAATACTCTACTCATGTCCCCGAAAGAAAGGGAACACCTAAGGGCTTTGATTGCAGTCTGTAATCAGCCTCAAGTTTTCTTCCTTTCTGAGCAAATGCCACACTTTTAGGCTTCTGATGAAACAACAGGCTTTCTAATTTGGCATTAAATGTGTCGGCAGGTGGCAAATGAGTCTCAAAGCCCGGATGGCAGTTCCGCCAGCATGACCACCCACTCTAAAAGCACGGCCATCCTTGATGCAGGCAGCCTGTGGAACTGCCATTGACCTGCTCCATGTGCGGGGTTTGGCGAGAATCAGCTGGCTCTCGAGTGGAGCTTTGTTTGATCAGAGCAGTGCTGCTAAATGGGAGCGGCTCAAAATCATGCACTAACTACCTCCTTTATCAGAAGCCAACCATCCTTATCTCACTCCTCTCACATCCCCCGGGGTTTCCGAGGTGATGAGAAAAAGAGCCTGGCCAACTGGGATGCTCAAGCATGTCAGGACTGTGCCTCCGATGTGTGTATCTAAAAGCAGGCAGGTGTGCAGTGCTTGCAGCCCAGGTTTCCCGTTCATCACCACGCTCGGCTCTCAGGGCGCGGCTGGAGACATGGGTCGTCTCAGAGGACACTGATTGGCTCAGTGGGGAATGATGAGCATGAGGTAGATGAGGTGGAAATGAACCAAACCTGACCCGTCACGCAAGTACACGCAACAAATACACAATTACTGCTACATACACACTCTAACAGATAAAAGCTTTGTGGATATGCTTTGATTCAACATTTCATTTACAGTTAAATTAAATGCAGAGACCCACTTCATCAGCACGTGTATCCCACAGCTTGACAACACCATATGATGGCTCATCGCTCTCATGTTTGTATTCCCTTGGGCTTTTTGCGGCTGTGCATGTTGATGTGTGATGATCTGACTTTTTATTTTTTTCTCAATTTCCCAACTTCTCACTGTGTAGATGCATGAGAGGTTTATGTTTCTGTGTGATGTTAGTTTCTGGTCTGTGAAAATGTTTTATCTTGCCAAGTTGTATCGGGTTTATGCATCTACATTTGGCTGCAGATTGAAGGAAGCTTTGATGTTTATGAAGGTGCAGGTGCTATGTATGTGAAAAATAATTTCTGCTTATGTTTCTGTACTCTAGTGTCTGTTGTGTGAGTCTATATGCAAATACCTGTGCCTTTCTAAATACCTTTATCCTTTGACTGCAAATGTTGAGATTATAGGAAAACTTTGTAAAACTAAAAAAAACGAATAAAAAAAAAAAGAAAAACAAAGCTAATTCTGAGGAGTTGTGCAGTGCTTGGAAGTTATTTCAAACAAGAACTTGTCTCACACAATTCAGGGAAACTTCTACTTGCAGGAGCATCTCTGCATATAAGAATATAATTTAAAGGTGTATTCTCTAATTTTCCTAAAAAAAAATTTAACTCATATAAAATGTATTTATTACATACAAATAAATTGAGTGTTTATCAATAAGACAAAATCCCAATTCCAAAAGACTGCTTGTATGCAATATATTTTTAGGGTTAGGCATTCACACTTTGAATGGCAGTAATACCTTTGACCGGTTGAATTGATTTTGAGCATCACTAATGGCCACACTTGGGCTATAGAGAACAAAATGCTAAATGTCACTAGGAGTGGTACAGAAACGCTATTGTGATGGTGGGAGGGCTGACGGGGATACAGACAAGAGAACGATGAGTTTACTTTGGACTACCTCCAAATGAAAGGTAAGACATTAAAGATTGTCTCTGAAGAAGTTGCCTGCTATAAAGGGTTGTATCCAAGGCTAATTGAAAGTTGTGTTGTAGAAATATGTGTATATAAAACATAATAGTATTATGAAGTGAAGTCCACTCAGGACGGGGGAGATTCAAAATGGATGTGATTGGATTCATTTCCTCAGGAGTTACTATACACATACAAATCATGGACATGAGCTACAACTATGGTATTTCTTGTGTTAAGCCACAAATGGATTATAAGACTTCTAATATCTTAAAATTATAGAATGCCTACTTTTGGTCACGTAAAAGGTTTTGAACATCATTTAGTTACTTGCATTATGTATGTCTGTTAGAAGTAAAAATCCCTGCCAGCACATAATAAATCTGACTGACATTGTCAGCAATATTACAGTGTCAGTAGAAAAGAACTGCACTGTGTGTAATGAAACACATATTTCTTTGACAATACTTAGAAAATACATGAAAAAAACATGTTGGTTCTTTCTTACTGACAAATGTAGTCATATGTAAAACTACAATCTATAGTCATAAATGTGTGTATACATGCACATTTCCCCACCATGTGTGAAAGTGAAAGGGCTTTGTGGTTTGTCTCCCCTATGGTTCCTTTAGTTTCTGACTGATTGTTTCTCTGCAACAAAGAAAACCTTCCAGCTATCTGCTGAGCAGCTTACATAAACTGCTGAAAAGACTAAAGCAAAACAAAACAAAACAAGACAAAAAACTCAGCGACTTATGAAAGTACAGACTGACAAAAAGGTACCTGCTTTATTTTGTAGGTTTGTTCATATCCCCTGAGGTCAACACATAAACCTCAGAAACCTTAAATACTCGCTTTCTTTTTCAGAAGCAGTTGGTAATTTCATAAAATTAACACAATGAAGTATTTTTTAATCCTGGTGTGTCCCACACAATTACTATCACCCCCAGTGAAGATGTGCAAGAACTCTTAAAATAACTTTAACCTTTTATTGCAACAGCGTAATGTCACATTAAAGAAATATTATGTAATCTATGTTTCAGGAAATAATAAATTTTTTCAGTGGAAACAATTGAAATAATTATTATGCTTTTTTTCCCATTATATAATGGGCATAATAATTACTGTTCTTAACAATAGAGTCTTCTCCTACAACATTTCAAAAGGTCAGAAAATCCAGAGAGAGATCACTGAAAATCCCTCTTATCCTCTTCAATTCATCTCAATCCATAAGTTTGCTATAGCATTTACTGTATGCCCAGGAACTGAGATGGCCATTAAAGGTGGCTATGGTCTTTCTGCTGAAAGACCCTATGATACTTGTAAAGGACAGAACATTTTCTTTTATTGAAAACATTGTGTTTGAAAGAGTTGTTTCTGCCACTCTAACAAGGTTCCCTGGACCTTTGGAGGAGAGATGGGTCCACAGCATTACAGAACCTGCCATACAATTAATTGTGGACATCAAATTCTGTTAATTACCTGTTTTATGTCAGAACCATCCAGTCATGTCTTTGTTGTTGAAAAGCATAATGGTTGTATAACTGTAGCAAAGCCACAGGAAGATCATTTAACCTCCATGTTGGTAAGGCAGGAAAGACTTCCCTGACATAGCTCCTGAGTAACCAGTTAGGAAGTAGATAGCATCTGTTTGTTAAGGACACTTGGTGACACCAAGATGCAACTCCTTACTGCAGCTCTCTTGGACAACACACACACTTTACTTAAATGGCAAGTTATCTTGCCTTGTCATTGCTATTTTGAGGATAGATAGGCTAAGGTAGAAACAGGGCTATGGATTACTATTTAAAAAGTTCCTCGAAACACAGATCACCATTTATTTTTTCACAAGTTGTCAATGTGTGAAAAATTTGCTATGTCAATTTGACTGAAACGTGTCATACATTTTTCTATTAGTCATTTCAGTAGGGCACAAATTGATTTTAAGAACAGCAATTCTAGTGTAGTCACACTGTCTGTACTGGTCTGTGTGGCTTTTCAACAAAACAGGCTTCTGGTGTACTACAAACCCATGCGCCATGTTTGGGTGGAAGCGTCAATCATTGCATGAGCAAGTGATAATTCATGCTGACCCCTGAATAAGACTGTGAGCTGATTCAGGCCCTGCTTCATGGTGTGTGCTGCTACTACTACAGCGTAATGTCTGCTTTACAGTCACCCTGCCATCCAGCTACATCAATTATGCCAATAAGGAGGTTCCTCTGCCAACTTTCCACATATATTACAAAGTGTTGACACATCGCTTTTCTCCCTATTGTGTGATTGAAGTAGGAGATGCACCGCTCACTCAAGTAAGACGAACTAATGCGACAAACTGAAGCTCATGCAGATCATTAAAGGGAGATCAAGGATCAGTGTTGCCATCTTCATCCTATTCAGAACATTATTTCCCATCAAAAGTATTACTTGGTCACAAAAAGAGACAACACAGAGTGAGTGTATCTTCCTTTAAGAAACCACCTTCCTGTCTGACAATCAACAGGCAGTTCAAGGAAAGAAACACATAGGATGTTTCAGCAAATGCAGTAAAAGAGTAAACTACTAGAGAAGCATCTATTAAATATTTAAGTTACTGAGTAGTTTGTCGAGTAACACCACAAGTTCCGAGATTAGTATGAGCCATACAAGTCATATTTAAAATTGAATATCTGTTTAAGTTCAATAAAAACAGATTTTTAAAACAGATATGTTAGCCTAACTAAATGTATGCACTCAGTGTTTGGCTGGGGGTCTCTTTGCATGAATTGCTTCATCAATGCTGTGTGGGATTAAAGTGATCAGCCTCTGCAGAGGTGTTAAAGGAAGCCCAGGTTCTTTAGTAATGGCTTTCACCTCATCATGCTTTGTTGAGTCTGGTGTCTCGTATCTTTTTCATGATAATAGCCCCTAGGCTTTTTTTGAGGTTTAGGTCAGGGCAGTTTGCTAGCCAATTAAGCATAGTGTTACCATGCACAATAAACCAGGCATTGGTGCTTTTGGCAGTGTGGGCAGGTGGAAAGTCCAGCTGGGAAGTGAAAATCTGATCCTCCAAGAAGCTTGTCAGCGTAAAGTGCTTTCAAGATTTCCTGGCATACAACTGTGAAAACTTTGGACTTCATGAAACACAGTGGTACAATGCCAGCAGACAGCATGGGTTTCCAAATTATCACAGATTGTGGAAACTTCATGTTGGACCTGAATCAGACTGGATTCTGGGCCCCTGGGTTCATTCTGTAGACACATTGGACCAGTTCAGACAACTGAACGTGGACCTCCTTAGCAATAATAATTCACAACTGTTATGAAAATTCATTCTTAGTGAATAGATCACAACTGCATGCTCTCCATGCAAATAAACACATGTTGATGTCACAGAATGGGTTTTAAGCTTGTAAATTTAAGTGTAAATTTTCCATTAATATTTTTGTATATAGTTTTCTGTAAGCAGTCAGTCTCTTTGGCAGTGGCCTTTTGTGGCTTATCCTTGTATCTTTGTACAGGATGTCAAAGGCTGCTTGTTGGATAACAATTAATACATTTCTGTGTCTTATACAATTACAATTTTCTGAGAAACAAATTTTTTGAAAATAAAAAACAACTTTAAGATTTTATACACTGTAAGCAAGTTATATTTATATCCTGTCCAGGATGTACCTCGTTCCTCATCCAATGACCACTGGAGATAGACACCAGCCTCCCTGCGACCTTGCAAGGATAATAGCCAATGGTTGGATGGATATAATGAGTTTAATTTTCCCCCTTCCATTTGTTCGCCCATTCATTTACAAAACCTACTTATCCGTGCTGCTTTGCGGTGGGCTGGTCCCTATCTTCAGCAGTCGTTGGGGCACAGGATACCCATTGGTCAGGTCACCAGTCCATCACAAGGCAACACACACAGATACAGAGGGCAAACAATGATGCACACACACATTTACTCCTTATGGCTATTTCTAGAGTGTCCAATTAGCCTGACGTGCCTATTTTTGGGCTGTGGGAGAAAGTCAGGGAACCTGATGAGAACCCATGCATGCTCTCTTATGAGAGACATCTTTTTTCAAAGTATCTTAGCTGAACTTTAACCAAACTTCCAAATTAAGTTTCTTGCACATTCTGTCTTTGAAAGCTGGCCAGGACTATAAATACAATTTATCCTAGGTAGAAATATTACTGGTGTCTAAGAGTGGGAGAGATAAACCATACATGGCCTCTGTCACCATCAATCTAAATGACCAGGAGCCCCACACAGCCTGTCATTTCTCTAACACGGGCTGGCTAGACAAGACTGAAAAGAGGACTCATAAAGTCAGCATAACTGGACTAAAGGTGAAAATGAATAGTTAGAAGACAAATTTAAAGATTTAACAAAGAAAAAAGAATATCAATCCTCATGAAGTCCAAGAAGTCACAGGAGGTGGTGAAAAACGGATCCACTGTACAGCGGAAGGGTTGAAAAATGACGGCTGAAAAAAATAATGCTCATCCTGCAAGCTTAGAAAGACAGAAGAGAGATGCCGTCAGGCACCGAAGGAGAGAGCAATTAGATTTATCTGCTCATTAACAGAAGGGATAATTGACTACAAGAGTCTGCAGTGATACACTAGGAGACAGGGGGAGAGGGAGAAAATGAGCCAGGGAGAGAAATGAGAGCAGGTGGAAGAAAAAAAAGACAGGAGGCAGGCAGGGAAAAGATTGGGAAGAAAAGGGAACAAGGCAGGGCAAATAAACAGGGGAAGGTGAAAAATGAAAAGAATGGAGAGAAAGGAGAAAGAAGGATGGCAGAGGGAGAAAATCAGCCCACGGAGACAGCTGAAAAAAAGGATTAGTGAGAGGAGAGGGAGTACTGGGAAGAGCAGGAGGAGTAAATGAGAATAAATGTACAGCATTGTGTTTGTGCTGCTCTGTTGCAAATTATGTCTACTCTTTTTATTTAGTTTCATTTTCTCAAACTTTTTTACGTCTGTTGTTTGACACTAAGACACGTTCTCACACGTCTTGTGTATGGGAGGAACGAGTTTCACCCAAGTTGTAAGTAGAGACTGTGGGAATTCAAATTCAGTGAAACAGGGTACATTCTCTCTCTCACACACACACATGCACACACGTACAATACAAAGCAAAGTACTGACTCCAAACCATGGCTGACTAAGGCCTAATCATGGTCCACCTGCAGCCCATTTTCAACAACAGTTGCAATCAAATCAACACAATTCCCAGAAAAGGGTGCAGTTCCCTGCAGATTGGCATGTGTGTCATTTGCGATTTCTGTTGAACAGTCCACCCCTCTGACATGCATGTATTAGTCACTAAAGTTAAAAAAGTACTGCAATGATGGTGACTTTGTCTACTGAATTGTTTCAAAGCTTTTTCTTACTGATTATGTTGTTGTTCTTACATGCAAAATGATTTAATGAAAAATATACATTCAGCCAGCAGTCATTTTCTTTGTCAAGTCTTGTTTAGAAGAAGGTGTAATTGCCGAATTGATTGCTCTCAGTGCAATTATCCAGACTTCCCACATGAGCTTTGTCAGGAATAATTACATTCAAAAATCAACTAAAACATTGTAAATTAACACGATGAACTCTGCCAGTTAGAGCCCAGTTCTTTCCCTTGAAATGGTTGTTTAAGCAGATATGTATTTGGTGTAAATTAGGCATGGAGCAGTTTTGCTTTCAAAGTATCTCCCATTTTAAAAAAGCCATCTGCTTGAAAACTATTTAAATTCCCTGTTGTGCTGTTCTTACAGCTTAAACAGGTTTCATGATGCTAAGCAAAAACTAAGCTGCAATCTTGAAGCAAGGTGATTTCTCCTGACCCTAATTTATTTTGTGAGCTGCCAGTCAGCTGTATACAACAGTCAAATGAGGGGACGCAATTGAGTTTGTTTGTTTGTTTTTTCTCATTTGAGGTACAAAAGTTTAAAAAGTCTTTACAATAACAATATCAGAGTCTGGGTACTAAAGGAACACCACTTACCATTCTCTTTAACATTTATATCACATTCTACATAGAAATGTTTGGTATCTTTTTGGCTCCAAAATACAAATCTGACACTTGTTGAAGAATTCTTGCACTAGTTTTGGTAAATATAAAATTTATATTAATGGCCAAACATGAGCTAAATGTTACCCAAGTCTGACAATTAAGTCTGAATTAAACTAAATCTGTTCTAGAGGTAGTTTTGGTGCATTACTCCCAAACACTTCCTCTATGTATGCAAATTACAATAAACTAATGTTTATGTGCACATCAACTTAAAAGTATGTAGACTGCATGGTTCAATTCCAGCTTCCCCTATGACACAACTCCTGAACCACTTCAGATTGGTAACTGGGATTGCTGAATGACACTTTTTGTTTGCTTTTTTAACATAAATTCAAAGTAAGATACCAAGCAGTGGGTTTAGGAAAGCTAGAGAAGAGGCTATGCCTCTGGGAAATCTCCATTTTTTAGTTTTGTGTCCTATGCCACCTAAATTACCACTACTTTCTAATGTTTGCAGCTAGCTACATTAGCTGACACATCAGTCGGTCAAATAAAGGGCACATTTAAAACTGCAGATGGAAAATAACAAAAGTAATTAACATGCTAATTAGCTTGTAACCCTCCTAGCAATAGTATATACGTAATGGCAGAGAATTACAGCTATCCCTAACTATATGTTCCTTTAATTTTATTTAATCTTTAAAAGCAGCTGGGATTAGTTATGTAAAGAATCTTCTTTATGTTTATAAAAGCCATTTGTTTGAAAACTATTTAAATTCTCTGTTGTGCTGTTCTATTGTAATTTTATACTATAAGATAGTAGAAATTAATGTGACACTTCATACAGAATATAAGCTCATCTCAGTTAAAGACAAACATTCTCCCAGTTATATGGTTAGGATTCCTATCTTTTCATCTATTCATTTGTCTACATTTCTTTAAACCTGACTGTATTCTTACATTTCTGAAGTACACAGCCAACCACATTCTATATAAAGCCCTTTGGGATTTGGGGCTCAAGAGAAAAAAAACTTTGACTTCGACTCCATGACGTAGAAGTCTGACTCTGAGCCAGACACAGCAAGGTTTTTGGGATGACTAGACAAGAGTCAAAGCTGTAACACGTCATTAAGGCTACATCACTTATTGATCCTATTGTGGTGGATGGAGCCCACATAAAGGAGGAATGACAGAAAGTAAAAGGCAAAAGAAAAAAAAAGCTAAGATTAGAATAGAAAGCCAGCCTTTGTCACCTCGTTCATTTGGTGGTATTTTTTTTCTGCTGACGAGTCAATGAATCTCCAAGTAAAGCATCCATTACTTTCTGTTGCATCATGAATACAGCAAAGATAAGAAAAAAGTAAAACACGAGGGAGAAAGAGAGGGCCGACGAGGAAAAGTTAAAACTTCACTTCCCTACCTCCCAGCGCTGTGAGCTAAACTCACCTCATCTCTTTCTCATACTTTCCCTCATCTCATCAGGCACTAAAACTGCGTAGAATTGCACTTATACAGTATACTCTTCAAATGTTGATTTTAAATTAGAAAATGCAATGGTGCATTATTCCAAAGCGAATAAAATGTGTTGTGATGGAAGCTATGTGAACAGGATTTATTCCACTAATGCAATTATGCATGCTGGTAATCAAGTGTTGTATGTCGGGTTTTAATTAGAATATTCCTGAAGTTAATGAAACACACTCATATTTATATGCTTGAACTGCACTTACGCATATTAATAAACCTCCAGAGCCTCATCCACTCAAATCCCTGTTATTTTATTTTCTCGTGAAGGTCACTTGAAAATAGTTTTTTTTTTTTTTCTTTTGTGACTTTAAAGGTCAAATGTGCAATAGTTTAAATATATATGGTAGTAATTCCTCACTATGCAATGCAAATTCAGACAAATATTAAACAGCACATCATCTTAATAGACTTTGTTGTTTTCATGCTATTTGTTAGAAATGATCTCATGATGTTAAATTAGTATTTAAAAATACTAATTTTATATGCCAATAAACTGAGGAGAACACATTTGTTTCCATATTAACACAAAAGAGAGGAAGTATATTCCTTGTCTACATAATGCACTGTACGGAGGATTTTTATACCAACCATTCATTGAATTTCACCCACCAGGGAGACATGTTGTACCTGCTTTGTTGCTTTGAGGAAATGTGGTTTTATGACTCCAATAACAAAGATATGTACCAACAGAGGTTTGCCTTAAGTTACTGTGGTTGGATCAAAGTTCTTAATTTGTCATATTTCAACTACCCACACAGGGGTCACAACCAAAATAAAAAGATATAGGATGTAATATCAACTTTTTCAGCAAATAATATACAATTAAATAAAATTATATGTGAGATTTAAACATATTTGTAACCATCTCCATTATTCATGAAAATAAAGGTACTGAGTAGAAGTACAGGTTTGAAATGGTGGTGCAAACTGGTAAAAGGAAAAACTGACCTGTGACCCCTCAAATCCCAAACAATGCGAAGGTTTAGGGGAACTTTGCAACATCAGAATTAGACTTAAATTTGGAAAAATCTCACTTTATTTCACATACTTTTTCCATGATTCTCAGAAGGCAGCAGAGAGCTTACATTGGCAGGCTTGTCTATTTCTTTGAAGACTAGCAGAAAGAGGAAAATAAGACCAGAGTAAATAACATTTCAAAATTCCTCAAGCATGGATGTTAAAAGCTCCAAAAAGGGCTTTCAGATAGGTTATAGATGTGTTTTTTTTTATTTTAGACTGAAACAGTATTGCTCCTATGCATGTCAATTCAACATTGTAGTAAAAAAATTGCCTTGCTTGGATGTGAATCTTTCCTCCTGACCACCCTGTGTCTAATTAAAGCAAATTTCTGGCCACAGAGGTGCTAGGTCGAAAAACATTAGGTGTATTTGACCTTGGGGGTTGTTATCCTCAAAAGTGCTTTGTTACTGTCCCAGTCAAAATATGTTGGAACCCTTCTTATTTTGCTAATTGAGAAATTCATCAAATATTAATAATCACTGTGTCAAACATTGAATGCAAATGTGGTGTGTTAGTCGCTGAATATAAAATATTTGCTTACGAATGGTTCAATCAATTTACTGGGTTGTTTCAGGGCTGGAGCTCATTTCAAGGAGACAAAAGGTGAGAGGCAATGGGATGCACCCTGGACAGGTTGCATGTCCATTAAAATATAACTGACAGTCAAACAGGTTACATGACCATGCACTCAATGTGTTGCCTTAACATGCAGTCAGTCAAAGATGAAGACGGGTTAAAAGTGTGAGTGGGATCCTTCATGTCTGCCCCAAAATTCTATTTGGTTGGTCTTTTACTTTTATCTGACAGATAAACATAGTTTATCTGTCAGATAAACTATGTTTAATACAGAGAATACAGAGAATTGGAGTCAATTCTTTAGTGGGGAATGTTTTGAAAGGCAACTTGGTAGGACCCAAAGAAGCAACTATTCAAAAATCCAACACTTGGTTCTCACAGTACACCTTGCTGCCACATTTGGTTTAAACTTGTGACCATATTCAGCAGCTGTGTGTAAAAATCCTCCATCAGCCAGGCAGAGTGGGACTGACATATCATCGGGGTTCCATAAGTGGTTGGTTTATATTAAGGAAGGCAATTGTTCTGAATATCAGCATTGTCTGGTGCTGGAAAGTATTTGATTTCACATTTTCTTAGTACTGAAAACCCTCTTTCATTGATTAAAGTTAGGTACTCGAATAAGAAAAAGACTATAAAACCTCTATTTTCTTAAGTATTTTGAATATTTATTTCTGTTCTCCATGTGCCATGCATTAAACTGCTTTCCAAGGATAATACTGGTTAATTACTCTGTCTCACAATTTATATAAATCTTAGTAATGAAGTTCCTAAAGCTCATTGAGACCAATGTGGACATTACAATCAGGGAAAAGAAAGGAAACTTTGGGTTAATCTCAGTTGATATTGTTATTCCAATATTCAGTCATGGTTTTCTGATATTGTGTAAGCCTAATTCACATTATGTATAAGCTAATAAAAGACAGACAGAGTTGTGGAAAAAAAGAGAGATTGACTAATCTAGAATTCAAAGTCTTCTCTTGATTTTGAGTTTCCATTTTTGCTCTCTGTTATTTATGCCAAATATCTGTGCTTTTTTTCCCTCCTCTTCCAGCAATGCTGCATATTTCAAATGTCTCATGAGAAGTGTGAATGTAAAAGTGGAAGCGAGGTTGAGCTTCCAACAGTTTGGCTCCTCTCAAGTTATAACAGTATGAAACTAACACAACAACTTTCCATTCAGACACAGGCGTGCATGCGCAAACACATACAAGGATATGCTGGTGTAGCAGGCCTCCATGCTTGACAGGAAAAGGAAATGGCTTTTCTCCATTTGGAGGGCCACAAACAAGAGGTACTGCCAGCCTATTTCAGATAGCAGTCTTCTTAAAGAGCCCCTCCATCTATGAATATGGAGATGAGGATTTAGGAAAGTAAGAGGGAAGGAGGGAAAATTAGAAAAAGGGAAAGATCAGAGAATAAAAAAAGAGAGAGGGCAAGATTCTGCTTCCTTGGGATGCTTTTCTCTGTGCTCTCTGGACTTTGGCTGGATTTACACATTGAATTCTTTAGTGTGTATGGAGAATGTAGGCTCTCCAAATGAGAAGGGTTATGTAGATACAGAACCACAGGTGACAGGTCAGAGGGTAATCACCAACATGCACTTAGTTATGGGATGCAGAAACAAATGTACGCACCCAAACACACAGGCAAGCAGCAAATCAGCAACTTTCTTCTCATCCATCTCCCCCTTTCATGCAATTCCCACTATCTTCTCCAGTCCGTTAAACACATCTGAAATCATATACTCCTCTGCAGAGCACACACACCTATGAATCAACCAGGCACACTTCTCCACCTGGCTCCTCCGTCCTACTCCGTCATCCCTTTGGTTCAGCTTCCCCTCATTCACTGCTGAGCGGCTATCCGTTGCACCTTAGATAAGCCTATATGGCTTTTTTCTCCTCCTGCATTCATTTATATGCAGCTTTCCAGCAAAACAAACAGCCGTCAGTGTACAGCAGATTGCATCTCCGTATCACCACCTAGAAGCTATTACACAGCACATGAATTATGGATTGTTGTCGGTTTACGGAGGAGGTCAGCGGGGAACCACAAAGGCCAATCCCCTTGATCCAGTAAGATTATCGACAACAGTAAATTTAGGAGTTCATGGTCATTATAGTTAACGTTAGCACTGAGGGAGCTAATAATATACGTGTCCTGACCTCTAACCTGAGCACAGTGAAATTGCATGCAGATGAGCTGAATTACATCACTAGTGATCATCACCAATGCCTGCAGCACTGTCATTTCCATAACTGTTCTTTATATTACTGTAACTGTAAGCAGGCCATGTAGATTCCATTTGCTCTACAATATGCAACTCTTATTTCATCCTTATAGTTATTATTGCATCATGGGAAATGTTTTCATCAGTGTGATATACAATATTTAAAGGATAATTATGCCTTTATTTCACAAGCTGAGATGATTTCCTTGGGTCCTAATCCAGCGGCTGCAATTCTTTGGTCAAAATAATGCATGCTTAAAAGACAAAATCACTTTCATGGCCTTTTTAAAGGGCTACTTTATTTTATGGCTTGTTTCAGGGTTGTAGATATTTCCCTCCTCCGCTCTTTTAAGCAAGGAAAGCGACTTGTAAAGATTGCAGGAACACAAATTATGCAAACTCTTGAAACGAGCCCGCAGCACATTCTCCAAAAGCACACACAAAAAACAGATTGACTGTATCTGCGTGGTTTTCTTTTTACATTTTTCTAATTTCCCGTTGCTAGTTTCTGATGCTTTTACTTTAATGTATAATCCAGTCAAGAGATATAATATATCAAGATACCATGCACATGTATCAGTGAAGCAGGCAGGTCTTGAAATAAAAGTTAGATTTGTTGTTTTTAACTTCTCAGACTTTAGATACCAAATAGGAATTTCATGAACGCTTGACTTGAACCCATTTTCACCTTTATATTAAGGAAAAAGTCTGCTTTTTGTCCCTTGATAATATAGAGCAATACTTGTACGCGCGAATGAACGATGACATGTGATTTTTCTTGTAATGTGGGTAGATTGCTTCACTGCATTACTCTCATGTAAAAGATTAGAGGAAAATCCACAGTTCTTTATGGCATGCAAAAGGCTATTTAAATTTTTTAGTCAAAACAACCATCAGTCCTCAGAGAATTGAGACAAATCAACTGCTTATCTTTCAAGTACCAGCCTTCTTACTGTAAGACTCCCTCTGAGGCACCCTGTAGGCTTAAAGGTTTAAAGCACTGACCATGAAGTGCAATATCTGTCCTCTAAATCTGGCTTCTGTTGAATTCCTTTATCCATATCTGTTTTCCATATTTGTCCTCTTGTAAAGACTCCCCAAATACCCACTTTGTGTTGCAATCCTTCACTGTAGTCCAGGGACGAAAAAAGGTCGGCGAAAACACAAAGAAAATTAATGATAAAAGACAGCAACTTAATTAACTGCTTTATCTGCCAAATTCAGACTGCTGCAAACTCATTAGATTCATCTGAGATTCAGCATCTATTTTACCACAGAACGAGGACTGTGGTCTCTCGTCTTTTATACAGTAATTACATTAGGAGCAGATCAACAAAGTGGAGCATCCAGAGAAGTGAAGTTATGCCAACGAACGAGCCCTCTAAAGATAAAAATAAATAGTTGGATAGGAAATTAAGAGACATGAGACCCCAATCCTTCAAAGTTCAGGATTTTTTTCCCCAAAAAACCACCTAAAGAACCAGGCTTCAACTAAAAGGTCAAATATTTGTAGACTACAGATCTTGGCTTGTTAAAAAATAATTACTTTTGAAAATTAATCCAAAATTGCCAGTCCAGTAGCACACAAGAGTTTCATCTACATAATGAGGTTACAGAAATGGATGAGAATTTAATCTTGGAGATACAACTTCTCATCAAAAGTCAAGACTGTTTACACCTAATTAGTTGTTTCTTTCCTTGAAAGATGCAAGATTTGCAAAAATAGACTGCCAAGACTCTATTTAATAAAGAATTTAGGTGAATAAACTGAAAAAGTCTAAACAGTAACAGACTTTAACAGTAACAAAGAAGGCTTTGGCCAGTCTTTGAAAGTAAATTACGTGGTACATGAAATCACAAAAACATCTTTTTTTTATTTTATTGCACTCTTGTTAGTGGTTAGTTTGTGTAAAACATATTTGGAAGGGTTAAATGAAAAAAAAAGATATGTTTTGACCTGCTTGATGATGTTTCAAAACCTTCCTTTCCTGATTATACCAATTATGAGACCGTAAATGTCTCATAATTGGTAACCAGAGTTTAAAAATTTAAATATGCTAAATAGTGCTCAGAATTTCAGCCAGAAATGTTAGATTTGCCTTTTTTTTAAGAATGAAAATAAAGGCCAAGCATGCTTTGAGAGAGACCTGTCTTATTGTGTGTCCAAAATAAATCAGTTATTTGCTGAGAGAAAAAAACAAACAAAAAACTTTTACTATAACCCATATTCCTGGGTTATAGTAACTTTTGCCTTATCTGTATTATAAGTATTTTAATTTGTTTACTTATAAAGTTATTGTTCCTGTTTCCACAATATAGCCTAGTGGGTAATAACATAAAGTTTCCCAAATGTCAAATGGATCAGTAGATACAAACCTGCACTGAATTACATTACAAATTTAATCTATTTTCTCCTCTGCTCACTGAGTTTTACCTTTATTTTTCACCACAATATAAAACAGGTTAAACAAAATTGCTACTTATGCAATTAAATTAGCAGAAGGAGAAAATGTGTTTATTCTGTGTAAACTCTCATGGGGGAAAAAGAAAAAAAAAAAAACAACTTTCTCTTTGTTCGTGTAAAACAAATACTGTGAAGCTATTACAGAAGGTTTTCAAAGCATACAACTCTTTTCATTTGTTCAGAGGAAGAAAAGGTTCTCTGAATTGGGAACTCTACATGTGTTAATGTGACTTCATGGACACACTGGCTTCTCATTTCTCACCTAATGCATGCTGGGAATGGCTCCAGCCCTCGCGTGACCCTGCACATGATAAGTGAGCGTAGAAATAAAATGGATGGATAATTAGAGAAACAGACAGCACTGGTAGCAATGACACTGTAATCACATTTATCATCATCCCCATTATTGTAATCATAATTCCAGCCATTATAATCCTAATCACTGTGACACTGTTCTTCTTCAGTGCCATCACCACCGGCCACCCAGGAGGATGGGATCTTACAATATCACCTTCACCATCATCTTCTCAACTCCAGATGATGTCACCGCCACAACCGCGTGCAGCTTCATCATCTTGTGTAGTTTCACACACCTTGTCAGCTCTCATTTCTTAACTGCGGCACCATATAATGAGACCCATAACCATTATTGTTCAAAGGTCTCCTGTTCCAATCCTTTACTTTACCAAATGACTTTCCTTTGCCCCGACTCTAGCGCCATCTCTATTTCCCATTCCTCTGCTCTAATTACACACTGTTTGTTTGGCCTCCTGGCTGCCCCTGTAATGCAGAGGAGAGGCGTCATTAAAATGATTTACGAATGTAATCCCCCACCCCCACCTTCTCTCCCTAAGTTCCTGCCCCCTGGCACCTGTCAAATATGACTCAGCCTAATATCACCCATTGGATTAAAATCAGTTTCGATTAATCCTTTTAGCTCGCAGCCTTGTTCTCTTTCTCAAACTGCCCTTTCCACATCTCCAACTTTCTGTCTTTCGGCAAAGATTTAAGGGTAAAAACTACATTTTTCCCATCCCTTCATCTCTCCGATTTCTTTTCAGACTCCAGGACAAACTTTATTTCCTTGTGTAATTATGCAACAGCAAGAAACTCCATAATCACTTCAGATGCCTGACTAAAATGGTATCTCCTTTAGATCAGGGAGGGGAGGCAGATTCTTTCCTTCCTTTTTGTAATCCATTATCAAATTTCCTCACTGCTTTCAGTTTCCCCAAACTTTTTATTTGCCTCATTTGACCTTCTGAGACTGACACAAGGAAACACACTGTGGCACTTGAAAAAGTTAATAAAACCTACACAACGACCAAATACAAACAGCAGGATTAAAATAAGATTCAATTAATCCCCTTTTCCCATTGCCACCTACTCAGCAATGCTCCTTTTCTTGTACTTTCCACATCACTAACTTGCTCATTTTACCCCTAAACCTCTATCTTCTTAGGTTAAAATGGATTTTTGAACGTTTGTGTGTGAATGTGTATGGGTGTGTGGGCAGGTAAATATTCTTTTTTCTCCTCAAGACTTTTCTGTTATCTCTCTTACCTGATTTTTTCCCACACCCCCACTCTGCTTTTAATTAACACTCTTTATTTCACAGCTCTCTCTGCTAATCTCTTCATCGGAGGGCCTATAGCACTAGAGGCTGAGCTTTCACTCCCACCACAGGCTCTTTGTGCTCCTTCATAACAGAAACTGCAGCAAACATGAGTCGAGCATCACAACACACACGGATAATAATTCCCCACACATGCACACGTTCACCCACACACATCTCTTAATACGCTCAAATGGAAAAAGCAAAAGTAACAAAGCGCAGGCAAAAAATATCTCATCTGATTTATAGCAAGGAACATTCACGTTCTCTCTGTGCGCTCTGTGCTTCAGGTGCTGCAAATGTATCAGAGGTGTTCCATGATTACCAGTGCAGCAGAACATTGAATGAAATACGCATGCACCTGAGTTAACTCTTTAGAGTAGATCTAAACCGATTAGGAGAGGGTAACAAGATCACGTCGCACAAGATCTTGTAATATGGAAATGCCACAATATTTCTCGTCAAAGTCCGTCTTGTGAATAAGGTTTAAAATAGAACATAGACATTTTCTATTACACCTTTCTTATGCTTTAAAGCTATTTTAATTAGATTCAATAGGAGGTGCTTGAGTGGCCAGAGCTTCCAACCTGTTGAAACTTGTCAGTTGGCTAAAAGAAGTCTACTGACGCTTCATGAATAATTGTAAATTTTAATTGGAAATTGCAATAAAAAAAGAAACTCGAGATTAAGAGAAATAAAAAAAAGAATTTCTAGGCTTAAAACACGCATTCACAGCATCAAAAGGATCTGACAAATGAACAGAAGAGTAAGCTGGGAAGGTGATCACTGCGAGAAGGATCAGGTGAGTCTAATTGACAGATCGAGCTGCAGCTAAGAGGAAGACCAAACTGAAGCTAAAACTTTAGGATGTTGATTGAGGAAAAGTTTCACATTTAGATCAGACCGGAAAAACACCTTGAATCCGCTGTGATTGTCATACCAGGACACTATATGGCGCTGTGATTTTAGCATGTCATCAAAACACACTTTGACCATCCAACCAAGTACTCATGTAACACATACATATTCCATATCAGAGGCTGTTTCAAACTGAACAGGTTATGTGGCATACACAATCCAGAGCCATGCAGCATTGTTTTTGTCGTTTTCTCCCCATGTATGCGTAGAACAAACTACGCAATACATGTGCATGTGCAACTTCACACCTGTAAAGTACTACACACCTCCTCTGATTCCTGATTTCAAAAAGTGCCAGTGTCAGAGATTCTGAACACTGGAGACATTTAAACGCATGGCTGGATCAACACAAAACATTTTACTTTTCACTGAAAACTGAGAACAGAGATGCTAGAAGGAATCTAACTGGAGGAAATGCCTGAAAAGAAGCACAGAATCCAAAAAACTATGCTGTCACTAATCATAACGTACTGCAAAACAATGACTCAAACTATCAAATGTGACAAATTAACTCAGGATTAGCAGGAAAGCAGGAAATAAAAAAAAATATTGGACTATCAAAGGAAAAGTGAACACATCAGAAAAGCTACTGAGTAACTCTAAACAAAATACAGAGCTATGAAAAAAAATCAGTTTCCTCCCTTAAATATTTCTTCTGTTTTTGTTTTCTCCGTATCATTTAAATGATTCAGATGATCAAACTAATTTTCATACTGGATAAAGACAGAGTAAATACAAAAAGCAGTTTTCAAATGATGATTTCAATCATTAAAAAGAAAAAAAGCAACCCAAACTAACCACAATCTCTGTGAAAAATAATTGGGAAACAATAATTCTAGGAATTATTTGAGACTTCCTTAACAACAACTTACATTAGAAGTTTGCAAATACTGGAAAAAAGCCTTTCACTTAACCACAAAGGAAATTTTGTTTACTCTCCTTTCCAGAAATGTTTTAATTCCACCATATCAAAAGGTTTTTGAGTACAAACAGCGTTTAAGGTCATTCTACAGTGTCAAATTTGAATTTCAGACATTTTTCATAGATTTTTGTAGGCTGTTCCAAAATATTATTTTGCCTTTAAGTTATTTAAAGGATGTTTTGTACTTTGGATGCCCATCCTCCAGCGCAAACAAAGTGTGACAGGATTCAAGATCCAATACTGATGCCTGAACACTCTCATGTAGGATTTACTGAGGGAGAACAAAATTTATGACATCTTTAATGTATTTGTTAAAAAAAGATTGATTTACAAAAAAATAGCCAAATCTTGTCTTATATCACTCCTGCTAACCTTTGCTTTTCAACTCATTTTAGGAA
Organism: Alfaro cultratus; assembly: GCA_903066825.1. Lineage (NCBI taxonomy): Eukaryota > Metazoa > Chordata > Actinopteri > Cyprinodontiformes > Poeciliidae > Alfaro > Alfaro cultratus. The sequence goes on along the minus strand of CAEFZX010028107.1, from coordinate 1,192 downwards.
CTTTGAGTATTAACATACCCTCACTAAGTGATGACAGTAATTCTGTTTGTAAACTTGGATACCTCTTTATCAGCCCTTATACTGTCTTTGCTTAAAAGCAAAGCAAAATGTGACATTTGCAAAGCTGAAAATTTTACATTTGTTTCTGAAAGAATGATTTGTTGAACACCCATTTACACACATGTAGGCTAGGGAGCTAGTCGCAGTTTGTGCTACTCAGTCCGTGGATCCAGTCCTATGATGTCTTCGACTGCTGTGAAGGAGCTTTGTCAAGTCTAAGAAAATTACTCCTGATGATGTCAGAGTGATATCATCAGGGGTTATGTCTCAAAACAGACTGCTTCTGTTACAAACTAGGACTGAAAGATGGTTTATCTCATCCCCTCCTGCTTTCATCTTCTTAAAACAGTCTTCCAATCTTACAAGAGCTAAACAGAATCCCGCTTGTATCAAATGGGAAATTCATACAGAAAAATATTGTATCACAAGGGGTGAAGTGCCAAAAATATCGACTTCCAAATTTGGCCTCATCAGATTTGCTTTTACAGGACCATTGAGCTCCATTTTATAATCCCCAACTTTAAGTGAACTTTAGTTTTGATTTTTATGGCTAATTTACGTCATTTGTACGGGTAAAACATCCATTTCAATCATAATAAACCTTAAAACGATGCATTACGAAAGAGAGAAAGTGTATGACAGGACAGGTGGGTTATGGGATCTGGATAGTGTTGCCAGGTTTTAATTTGCATATCGACTGTGCTTGTAAAAAACCTACAGTGTGAAAGACTATTAAACCAGTGTTACTACATCACAAAGAGAATGTCCATCTTCACTAATGAGTCAAAGAGCAACATTGTGATAAAGGCTTACAGATTAGGGGTGTGTCCCTTACCAATACCGAGGTAAACCAGGATTTTTAAAATTTGCGTTATAACATCTAAAGTGTTTTGAAAGAGATGCCAGAGATGGAGCTGGAGAGACTGGAGTTCTGCATAATTTCCAGCATTGCCAGTTGTGAAAAACATGCATACCGTATTTTCCGGACTATAAGTCGCAGTTTTTTTCATAGTTTGGCCGGGGGTGCGACTTATACTCCGGAGCGACTTATGTGTGGAAATTTACACATTATTATATCATATCACATGTTATTTTCACACTAAACCGCAAGAGGGCGCTCTAGGCCTGTGTT